>JAZHYW010011038.1:0-32558 GCA_037355805.1 Ixodes ricinus | reverse complement strand
GAAAGTTTTGCTGCTCAAAAACCAAAACTACGAAAAACGGTTTCTGTTTTTTTTTCTGCTTGTGTTTAAAGGTTGTAGCTCAAGTTTGTGCTCTTTGTTAAAGGACGTTACGATACAACGTTTTGTTGCGTTTACTGGCACCGACTTAATTTTCTCCTTCAAAAGTTTCTATAATCCAGCAGGACTTAGCGCCCCCGGGCTATTTACCCTTCACTCTGTATTGCCGCGGGTTACTCAACTAAGTTCCAGTTGAACGTGCGCTGAAAAGAGAGCGTCGGAAATTGGGCTTTTGTTTTCTCATGTTTGAGCCAACTCTGACGCGTTTGGTTAGTGTCAGCTCATTTCGTCTTTCTCTATAACATTAAGTCTTGATGTAATCACACGTGTCGCGGTTCGGTCGTCTGTTGAAGCTGAGGCTCCTCTTTCACAATTTACTTGCTTGAAGTTAATTTTTTTTTTATACAAGCGGCTCTTGGTTTATAAGGAGTTGTGGGAGGCAGGTCACTTCGTTTCAATAATTCAATCTACAAACCTCTCAGCCAAAGAAAAACAAAAAAAAAGCCTCAAGGGGAACTTTCTAATGCCAGGATGGGTCATAAAGTAGAAAATATAAAACTAAAAGTGTCAGAGTCTTTAAACAAGAACCCGGTTAAGACCCAACTCAGCAAGAGCATCAAAGTCGGGGTGACATCTATTGGAAGCAGTCTATTTAAATTGCATTTTGAGTCTTTTTGTTTGATCACGAAGAAAACTGACTCGTTAGCGCCAAGATGTTTCAGTGGCGCCTTCTTGCCGTATCCATCTGTGACGTCATGACCTGGATTATTGATTAGCAGCAACAATTTCTGAAAGTGTGTGAGAAAACACTGTGGAAGCTTAGAGTCATCGCGTCTTCGAACCAACACCGTCAGTGTTAACAGCCTGACATTCCTCTTACCTCCATTAATAAAGGTAGAATTCACCATACTCAAGGCGTTAGCGCCTGGCCAATGGTAAGGAGGAGGAGGAGGAATAAACTTTATTATGCCTGTATATAGGTCTCTGGGTGGTTCCCTTGGTCAGGGCCCACCAATGGTAGAGGCCGACCCATCGGCACTTTTGGTCCCACCTCGCCAATAAACCTCAACGCCCGAAATATAAGAAAGCGTTAGTTCGTGGATAAACTATAGACCGACACACTGTTTCCAAACAATCCCGGGTTTGCCCACTGCGCGAGCGCAGAATGCAGGTTCGCATGCAGGTGGACCATCTGCGCATGCGCCGTGGCGACAACAGCGCCACCGCAGAGGCGTGACGTTAGAGCCGCGTGTTGGTCTATAGTATAGAACCTTTGAAGGAATCACTTACTGGACTCTTAACGCGTCTATTAGGGCCCTTTACTAAGCAATATACTTTTATTGAGTTCCCGAAAGCATTACGTACACGAAAAGAAACGGCGTCGTCACCACTGCACGTGCGCCCATCCCTAACCGGGGTTGAACTGGCACTTGGCGAGCGCACTACTGTTTTGCGTAAACAAAGCTTTTGGGTGCGCTTTTTGACAACTCGCTATTCATGTACTAGAGCTACTATACCTCTTTTCAGCTGAAGTCCGAACGCAGCCGATGCTACAAGCGCGAGCTCTCCGCTTCCAGCGTCCCTGCCAAGCAACGCGCTCGTGCAGTTCAATCACTCTTCAGCGTCACACGTTTGCGCTTGTAGCATCGGTTGCGCCTGGACTTAAGCTGGAGCGAAGTATATCAGTTACTACGCGAAACCTTACTTCATTAATAAAGGATTCCGTTAATCTTCACAGCAATAGAGAGTTTTCGGTAGATTGTTCCTATACCCCCCGATAAATGCATTAGAGAGTTTTAGTAGATCGTTCCGATACCTCCGATACCCCCGATAACGATACTGTATATGTAGGCGCAAAGGCGGAGGCAGAGTATCGGGTATCGTTATCGGAGTCATCGGAACGATCTACTCAAAACTCTCTATTGTCAAAGGTGGCCGCAGTGTATCGGGTATCGTTATCGGAGTCATTGAACCGAACTATTCAAACTCGATAGTAATAGATTGTACATGATAGTTAATAAATGCGCCCATCTAAAAATATATACGTTTTTTTTTTTGTAATATAAACTTTTTTTTTAATATGTGGCCCCCACCGTCTGTTTGACGCATTGTAACATTTGGATGTACGATGTACGCCACGTGAGATTGTCCAGGAACCGATGAGGAAGTTGACATTGGTTTAACAATTTGTGATTTCGGAATGCAGAGAGGTCAGGGGAAAGCAAAGCAGAATATGTGATTACCTCCCTTTGTGTTCGTTTCATTTCCTTTTGCGTAATGTGCTCCTTATGGTAAGACAGAATGAATCGTGCCGGTTCCAGAACCTACGAAGTGTTCTAGTCGACACGGGCATACATCGGAAAAAGCCCCACAATTGCCCTCGTCGGGTGATCTACTGCGATTTTCTGGAAAGGTCAATAAAGCTATTGATAAATTACTCAAGCATCAACAAGGATGCTAAAAATGTAGGTCTAGGGCCGCATGTGCTGGCGTCTGCAGTAGTAACTCTTCTAAATCAAAGGCCTAGAACGAATGGCATCTTAACAGCACATTAGTCAAAGCCTTATTTTGGTTATTTACTACGAATATTTTATCCGGGGAAGGCAAGCGTTTGTGGTGCTAGACTAAAGTATATTCCAAGCACTCTTGTTGATGCCTGTGTAATTTAGCAATAGGTCTATTGGAGAGACAAAGGAAATGACGCCTTGCCAGCAAGGACTCTTACATACATCACATTAAAGAAAGGACATCTGTGTGTATAACGACAACATCTTTATCCAGAGACATCTATTACCAAGGATTAAGGAATAAATACACGCTTCCGTATATTAGGCATACAATATATTGTAACATGTTTGTTCTTTACCCATCACATTAAAGGATTATTTTCCCTGCATTCTGGTAAGTCGTTCGTTCACATTTATACACCACTGTAATTAGGACTACATTACAAAATACGCACTAACACCCTATTTACACGGGCACCCTGAGTGCTGTTACGCTTCACCACAGTTGTTACACTCTACTTTCGGAGAGCTAGTTCAGAAGAAGTAAAGCATGCACGTGCACAGCTTTGATAGGCGTCGAAGATGCGCAAGCGCACGTGCACTCATAGCTCTGACTGCATAGCAACGGAAAGTTGGCCAAGAGTAGAGTGTGGTAACTGTGGTTAAACGTAACAGCGGTTAGGCGTGCCCGTGTAACTAGGGTACAAGAGAATGCTGCAAGCGAGCGTTTCCTGCCTAGCTAAGGAAGACGCGACAGCTGACATCAGCTACAATTTTTCATCGGCACACTGTTCGTCTTTTTTGTGCTTACGACATCGCCAACATCAAGTTCAATTTTCGGCCTTCATCTCGGAACCACGACACTCTTTTCTGCACCCCCCCCCCCCCCATCCCGGCTTCTCCCGGTTTGGCCTTGATTAACGTGCCTCATTTCGCTCCGATCTTATTTATTTGTCTCCTCCGCGTTTTATGCCAGTCATTACGCCGAAGCCTATACTCCCCTCACCCTTAGGTTGATAATGCAGTGGAAGCTACGTGTCCGTTTGACTAGTCATAGGTCCACCTTTTGCCCCACGTGATCACGCTCTAAGCCGTTCCCATGAGCAGAAAGACCGGGTGTTTGGTAATGAAATAAAGGCCGCTGATTCGTTCAACGGGCTCGTTGCTCCCGCCGTACTGGCAGCTTAGGGTTGAACAGATTATAGTGTTAACGGTTAGCGAGGAACTCGCAACGAAGGCAATAAACGAACAAGACGGTCGTGCCGGGCTGGAAGGCGGATAATGGCACTTAATTTATGGGCGTTCCGACAACCCACCACCGACCTCCCCTCGTTCACGCGCCGTACGGCTGGCAACCACGGGCAGAGTTCCGCGGAAGATGCAACATAGAAAAGCAGGCGGCTAAGCCCAAGCGGAAGCCGTCTGCTAACCGTGTACAATCTCCCTCTGGGAAAGGGAAGCGGACATGTCCCGCGGGTAGGCTGCCGCGCCAATCAGGCTGAAACTCTCGGCCAAACTTTTATCGTCCGGGCCTCACGCGGCGCGTGCATGCTCGAGTTGGGTGCTAGTTCCGTCAGTACGCGCGTTGTTTGAGCGGAGTGTAGTTTTTTATATATATATATATATATATATAGTTTAGGCTGCGTTGCGTGTAAAAGTGGATTTCTCGTTTACGACGGTTGCCTGCATCGGGTTTAGACGTAACACGTGTTGATGTGCTACAGCTAGTACTTTGAAAACAAGAATGTTTTAAGTGGGGAGTCTCTCTTAGTGGGGAAAGAGATAGGGAATGAAAAAAGAAGTGCACTAATTTATTGGAATGGCAATACCTCACCGCCTAACCCACTCTAACCGATTAGATTGTGGAAAGGGCGAAAAGGTTGGTCCAACACACTTTCCGACAGTTTGTTTACACTATTACATGATATGACTGAAACTGCATATGTAATTAAATGCGCCTTTATACGTGCCTTTCACGTTACTTTATCGTATCGTGCCTATGCTCATTTCTACTTGTTCTCGCCGAGAAAAACAAATTCGGTTGTTTGAA
This sequence comes from Ixodes ricinus, assembly GCA_037355805.1. Taxonomy (NCBI): domain Eukaryota; kingdom Metazoa; phylum Arthropoda; class Arachnida; order Ixodida; family Ixodidae; genus Ixodes; species Ixodes ricinus. The sequence goes on along the minus strand of JAZHYW010011038.1, from coordinate 27,944 downwards.
ATGTGTGAAATGTATGAATGCTCAGTAAATGAGGTCGCGATACCGGCTGCGGCTGTGACATCAGTGTGAGTCACGTACAATAGGTGACGCACAAACCTTTAAGTCCTGAAGCCCTCGAGAAAAATCCCGCTTCGCGTTTCTTATGGATACCGACGGCCGTTGTTGTTGCGAACGCGCAAGACACGTGCCGCGAGCGAGTGCACTGCCGCCCTTCGCTGGCAAAGGCCGCTCATTTCGGTGCTGGGCCGCAATTTAGCTTCCAAGATTCGCAACAAAAAACGGACTTATAGTGCTACTTCCGTTCTACGATCAAGAAGACAAGCTCTTTGCGGAGCGCCAGTTCGTCTGCTTCTTCCACAGGGGTTGCTGCAATGTCCAAACCCCAAACACATTGAAAAAATAAATAAAAAAATAGTGGGTAGATTTTAAGGCGTTTATGCGGAAAGCAACCCGTCTGCTCCTCGCGCAGAAGTTGCGGTGTCGCCAGAAAGACGCCGATCTTTGATTGGCTGCGACTGAAGGATAGTGAATAGACCTCAAAGCAAGCTGCCTTCAGGTCTACCCATTTTCCGTCATTTAGATGTCACCAGAACCCCTGCAAAATAAGCAGCCCAACTTGCGCTTCGCATAGCGTTAAGGTCTATTCATTATCATATCAATCAAAGCCAATCAGAGCTCTGGCGTCATTCCTGACGTCACCGCAGCTTTTGCACAAGAAGCAGACGACTTGCTCTCCGCATAACCCCCGTCCCGCAGCATCTCAGAACGAGTGCATGCTACGCTATGCGGAGCGCAACTTCGTCTGCTTCTTTGCAGGGTTGTGGTGACGTCAGAAACGCCGAGCTCTGATTGGTTCTGAATGAAGGCTAGTGAGTAGACCTCAAGGCAGCTTGCTTTGAGGTCTACCCACTATCCTCCGATCAGAACCAATCAGAGCTCGGCTTCTTTCTGACGTCACCGTGACTCCTGCGCGAAGAGCAGTCGGGTTGCTCTCAGTTCTGATTGAAGGAATGGAGAGAAGACAGCTGCCTTTGCGTCTACTCGAATAATCCTTCCAATCACATCTCATCAGGGATCCGATGTACCCGCGCGCTCTCATCTTGCCTTCTCCCTCAGTTTCTCTTCGAATGCTCTGTTTCACACTAAAAACAAGAACACATGTGCACAAAGAGAAACCAAACGAAAATTACACGAATTATTGCAACGTGAAAATATTTTTTCATGCTATTTCCGAGAGGCCACTGTATTGACACTTCTCCGATAATTTTTAAAGCTCAGCTCTTAGGCGTCCACTTCCGGATTTTGTGGCTTCGGCGTAACTGCGCTAAATTTAGCGGAAAAATACGTCACGTGACCTGAACACTAATTTGATTCCCGCTAAATTTAGCGGAGAAAATGACGTCACACGACTTGGTGTCACGCCATCTATGAAGAAATTCAGTTTCTCCACTAGATTTAGCGGAAAAATTGACGTCAAGTGACCTTCAACAGCAATTCAATTCCCCGCTAAGTATAGCGGAGAATTAAATTGCTGTTGAGGTCAAGTGGCGTCAATTTCTCAGCTAAATTTAGCGGGGAAACTGTGGGAGGAGGGGAGGGTATAGAGGAGGAGGATAGGAGGGTACGGAAGAGAAGGATGGGAGGATAAGATGGAGCAAAGGGGGAGGAGGAGGAAGAAAGAAGGATGAGGAGTAGGGAAGAGGAGGAGGGGAGAGTAGGAGGAAGAGTAGGGAGGAGGAGGCGGAGAGGAGGAGGGGGAGAGGAGGGGGACGACAGGAGGGGAGGAAGAGGAAAGAAGTAGAGGGTACGGAGGAGGAGGAAAGGCATACCCTCTCCTCCGTACTCTCCCCTCCTTCTCCTCAAGAGCTGCGCTCTAATTTCGCGTTACAGGAATTTGCTAACGTCTTTAATTTTTTTGTTTTGTTTTTGCTTTCTCGCAGTGGCCGGCATCTATCATGATCGTTCCAGGACAGTAGGCGACATTTCTACACTTCAGTTTGTCTCTGAACCTGGGGTTGAACAAAAAAAAAAAGGGAAGCCAAGAGACGTCTGGGCCTGAGTAATGGCCTTAGTTAACAGCGGTCGAGTAAACCCCGGGAAGGCGGCACTTGCTCTTCCGAAAGGTGTCGCCACTCTGCAGTCACGGCCACTAACATTGAGACACTCTAATCCGTTGGCCTCACCACTGCACTGCAACTTTCTAAAGAATGGCGTAACCCTAAATATATATCTTCTCACCGAATCGAGCTGTACCCCAAAATTACAGTAACATTTTTTTTTTTAGTTTGACTGTGACGGTTACGAAGCCTACTCAGTGTAGACATGTGTAAACGCGAAAGCAGGATGGTGTGAGAGAAAAGTTTAGGGTTAACTGATCGCTGCAATTAGAGTGGTTGTTTAACGATCGAAGAGACGGCTACTTTCACCAATTAAAACTTTCTCAGCGGTTCCCATGCATGTGAGTATTGTCTTTCGTGTTGTTGTTTTCTTTTACGGAAGAGTTTTGAAAGAACCCTTGATTGATGGGCCCCTAATTACGGTGGCAAAAATAATGACCTATTAATCGTTGTCGCATCACTTGCTGCAAAAAGGCATGGCGCAATCGCGTGAGCTTTATCACGTGGCACAGGATTTAATCCCGGACGAAAATTTAAGAACAGAAATAAGTCAGCCAAACGCAACTCTATTGTTACACATTTTTTTTTCATGCGCAGGGTATAATTGAAAGGACTCTTCGAAAAACAATGGCAGTTGAACACGTGTTTTTCAGCGTAACCGTTTCCGTGATATTAGAAGCGTGTGTTCGACACCGGTATATAGTAAACAGTATCAAATTAAAACGAGCGACAGAAACTTGTTACCGCAAATAACGGTGCTCTTTTAGTTACGCAATGCTTGCGAGCATCTTATTTATCGCTTTTCGGAGTGTTAGAGAAACGTTCGTTGAACAAACAGAAACATCCCGCTGTTTCCATCGGAATGATATCCGATGCGACGCGTGACGAAGCAATTGTGAATGCATGAGGTACCTCTCCTTCTCCACGCAGCTCCTCTTTCGGGGTATTACATCATTTTCTCTGAAATGCCGCAGCACATACAATCTGACCGCGGAATGGCCCCGCCCCGAATATAAGTTATTCTACTAATACCCAGCAGTTCCTAGCCTACCGCCCAGCCTCCGGTATTATGCTGTGGGAGAAGAAAGGAGGGAGGGGGGGGAGTGTTAGCAGACCGCTCTCCCTCCCTCCCCCCTCCCCCCCCCCTTTTCCGCGGGACCCTCATCATTGTTTCCACGTACTACGACGCCAAATCACCAGCTGCCAACCGTTGCCGACTCACTCTACCGTGGCCTTGTCCCGGTGCGAACAACATCAACACGAGCAAGCAAGGTCCGTGCAAAGTTTTTTTTATAAAGCTGTCGCTTTAAAATTAGACCAACGCCCCTTATATGGTCAACAGCGAACGCCACTGACGATGTGAAGGGGCTTGCATACGCACAGCTGTTGCAGCATGCTGCGAGCATCGATTTTTTCAGCTGTTTTTTTTTTACCAGGTCACGTTATTGATGTTCTTCTATACATACTTTGAGCTGCTATCAAAAATGTGTACGGTCGTTGAATATTAATTAAAAATGCGGCCCGTAACCTTAGGAAAAACAAAACAACGCTTTATTCAGATTGAGCCATTCGTTTTAATGGCGCATCAATTAGGAGTGGCCCTTAATTACTTTCTTTGTACACATTATATGTTTTTGGGTATGATGGTTGCGCCTCCAATTTAAGGAGGTAAGTAACTCATAAATATTCAACTCTCTAAAGAAACCCGCTATTTTGTCGGCTATCACCGCTAATTAAAGAAAGCTGTATGAAGTTTTTAATATGCACAGCAATTATTGCTGATCTTTTTTTGTTGTTGTAATCGGGGGCGCCATCATAAATGTCTCGCTGAAATTCGCTCGGAGAAAGCTTAAGGCAGACATAAACAAAATATTTTTGGTGTGCAGTACGTGAAATCGCTGGCATCCGAAAATTATCTTGGTAGGTTTGAGTCTTTGAGATGGCGCGAAAAGTTTGCTGTACTATCGAAACACAATGAAACGCGAGCGCCGGGAGGCGTGGCCTTGGATACATGTAGCGCTATCTGGAGGCGATAAATCTGTGCAGTGGAAAGGGATGCGGGGGAGGTCTGCGAGGGTGTGCGCTTCGAAGAAAGCAGGCACTCTCGTAGCCCCCTCTCCACTCCGCAGTTTTACCAGCCGTTAGCCAGTGCAGCATGCACCGAAGGCCAGGCGTCACGGCTTTCGCGGCTCATTCCGTGCTGATAATACGTCTCAGGCTGAACTCCATGGAACGAATTATGGGACGAATAATTGGCGAACGCCACCCGACGGCACGCTCGCTTTGCGCGCGACGTAGCAGCCGCTGTGTTGAATCCACGCGCAGAGCAAAACCCGCCGGGCAAAAATTCGTCGGTTATTCGCAGCATATTCGTCCCATGGAGCTCAGCCTTTATACGTTTCCAATGCATACAATATTATATGTCTCACTTGAGAGGGTTTGCACCATACCTCATTAAGATCACCTGGCATTCTACACAGCAACATTTGTAGGCGTGGCCTTTTCATGCGATAGCGTTATCTAGCTACTTCACTCGCTTTTGGCGATACGTTATCTGGCATCGAATGCGCCGTGCGCAGCGCGGCGCGCGTAAGCGCCGCGCGTATAGGAGGCGCAGCGGCCGCGCCTATGCTCTGCGCGAATTCGGAGGCGCTGCGCGGCGGCGAGGTGCCTCCGCCTACGCAGGACGTCCGCATACGCAGGCACCGCGCGTATGTGGACGCCGTCTCCGACGTCGTCCTAGAGGTTGTCCTTGAGGTCGTCCGAGAGGCCGTTCTAAACGTCGTTTTCGACGTCATCCTCTAGGACGTCGTTCTTGAGGTCGTCCTAGAGATAGTCCTTGAGATCACCCTAGAGGTCGTCCTCGACGACGTCGTAGAGTTCCTCTATATGCTCCCCCGAAGGAGGAGCAGAGTTGCGCATTTGATTTCCCCGCGCCGCCACGCCGCTATTCACCGAGATCCATCACGTGAGGAGCAAAGCATCCGGCGCCGTGCAAGAAAGCCACCTTTACGGTCGCTCCGCCGACGTTTCTCGCGCCCCGGCATATGTTCCCCTGCTTTCGCCCTCCTTCTCCTCCTCTCCTGTTTTCCATGCGCGGCGCGCGCGGCGCCGCTATTCGCCAAATTTAGTCACGTGAGGAGCAAAGCATCCAGGGCGTGCGGGAAAGCCGGCGCTACGGCCATCCGCCGAGGCTGAATGCGCAACTCTGCTACCGTAGGTAGCTATACAGGAACTCTACGTCGTAGAGGTTGTCCTTGAGGTCGTCCGAGAGGCCGTTCTAAACGTCGTTTTCGACGTCATCCTCTAGGACGTCGTTCTTGAGGCCGTCCTAGAGATAGTCCTTGTGATCACCCTAGAGGTCGTCCTCGACGACGTCCTAGAGGTTGTCCTTGAGGTCGTCCGAGAGGCCGTTCTAAACGTCGTTTTCGACGTCATCCTCTAGGACGTCGTTCTTGAGGCCGTCCTAGAGATAGTCCTTGTGATCACCCTAGAGGTCGTCCTCGACGACGTCCTAGAGGTTGTCCTTGAGGTCGTCCGAGAGGCCGTTCTAAACGCCGTTTTCGACGTCATCCTCTAGGACGTCGTTCTTGAGGCCGTCCTAGAGATAGTCCTTGAGATCACCCTAGAGGTCGTCCTCGACGACGTCCTAGAGGTTGTCCTTGAGGTCGTCCGAGAGGCCGTTCTAAACGTCGTTTTCGACGTCATCCTCTAGGACGTCGTTCTTGAGGCCGTCCTAGAGATAGTCCTTGTGATCACCCTAGAGGTCGTCCTCGACGACGTCCTAGAGGTTGTCCTTGAGGTCGTCCGAGAGGCCGTTCTAAACGTCGTTTTCGACGTCATCCTCTAGGACGTCGTTCTTGAGGCCGTCCTAGAGATAGTCCTTGTGATCACCCTAGAGGTCGTCCTCGACGACGTCCTAGAGGTTGTCCTTGAGGTCGTCCGAGAGGCCGTTCTAAACGTCGTTTTCGACGTCATCCTCTAGGACGTCGTTCTTGAGGCCGTCCTAGAGATAGTCCTTGTGATCACCCTAGAGGTCGTCCTCGACGACGTCCTAGAGGTTGTCCTTGAGGTCGTCCGAGAGGCCGTTCTAAACGTCGTTTTCGACGTCATCCTCTAGGACGTCGTTCTTGAGGCCGTCCTAGAGATAGTCCTTGTGATCACCCTAGAGGTCGTCCTCGACGACGTCCTAGAGGTTGTCCTTGAGGTCGTCCGAGAGGCCGTTCTAAACGTCGTTTTCGACGTCATCCTCTAGGACGTCGTTCTTGAGGCCGTCCTAGAGATAGTCCTTGTGATCACCCTAGAGGTCGTCCTCGACGACGTCCTAGAGGTTGTCCTTGAGGTCGTCCGAGAGGCCGTTCTAAACGTCGTTTTCGACGTCATCCTCTAGGACGTCGTTCTTGAGGCCGTCCTAGAGATAGTCCTTGTGATCACCCTAGAGGTCGTCCTCGACGACGTCCTAGAGGTTGTCCTTGAGGTCGTCCGAGAGGCCGTTCTAAACGTCGTTTTCGACGTCATCCTCTAGGACGTCGTTCTTGAGGTCGTCCTAGAAATAGTTTTGAGATCACCCTAGCAGGTCGTCCTTGACGTCGTCCTATCAAGAAGATGAGCCCGCGCCGCGAATACGCGGAGTGACCGTACGCACACATTCACATTTGCCCCCAAGGCTACGAAACAATTATCGGTTTGAGTTGACCTAGTTGGTACATGGTCAATGACGGTGGTGAAGCAGCTTGAACAGTAAACGATTACAGAGAGACAGGACAAGACGCAGACACGAAGATGCCATGATGGTGGGGAAGCAGCTTCACCATTAAACGATTGCACGGAGGTAGAAGATTAGCTGATCATGCAATGACGACGCAATCACTCAATTTCGAAGTGGCGCGCTGCAGCCGCCCTGACGTCGATGATTGCGTCGTAAACGCTTCATAAGATGAAGTGTTTACTCAAAATTTGCGACGTCGTATTCACAATGAGCTGAGTCGTGAGTCTCATGACGAATGCTATCGCAATTCATAGACAACCAACAATAGTGGTTTCTGCAGCGAATTTTATGTTCCCGCTCGTTGCTTTGTCTGTCGTTCTTGTCATTAAGCTTGCCTTTGGCAACCTCGTTAACTTGTTATTCCCTTAATAACTTTTGCATTTTGAATAACTGGTTGCATTGGGCTTGCTGGTTCGCTGAGTTGTAAAAAGAGAATCTTTTGTCTGTGTGTGTGTTTCAGATTTTTCTAATATTTAAACTGGTATATATATATATATATATATATATATATATTGGTAATGCCAGTTTCTTTTTTTACTATTCTTGTATACAGGATGTATATATTTTTGAGTCGAACATTTTATTTTCAATACGAATAGGAAAGAGGGGGGGGTAGTTAGATCAGTTACGTCTTTACCATTTATTTATCAGGCTGGGTGGACACTAGATAAGGGCATAATCATCACTGTAAGTTGAATAATTAACTTAAATCTGTTAATTAACACTTATATTATTTGTTTGGTGGTCAATTTGGAATTGCAGTATTAACGGCAATTACAATTAGAGGCAAGACGAATTTTTAGATTGGCAAAAAATGTAATTAAGGTATTAATCGATCAATTTCCGCGTTTCTTTGCTCGATTTCAAAACTGCACTTCGAAAGGAGCGGTGCACGCCATGCCCACAATGACGCTTGGAAGAGTGACGTCGTCGCTTCAGTCATATCGTCACCTTCTCGGCAGCGGGTCTTTGGTGGGCGCGCCGGCAACACAAGTGACGACATGGGCACCGTTATTAGATTAGCTCAGTTACGGAACTGCTCATAGACGCTGCATGCACGAACAGTACCCTACTTCACTCACCACGACTCGCCCGGCGTCGCTCGACGCGCCGCCGGACGGCTGCTTTGGTAACTGAATCGGGTTACGTTCGTTTCAACGTTACTAGACGCGTAAAAACCAACGGAAAAAAACTCTTTTTGTAGTAACTTTTATTGGAGTTTAGTACAAAATGAGGGGCGCGTGATGTTTTCTAACATTTTTAGTTTGCAAGGTTTTCAGCACAATTAATATTGTTTTTATACAACCATGCATCAGCAGCGATTTCAGGTAGCGCGTCCCGACCTAGGCGCATCTTAACTTCGATGGTATTTCGCGGCGCGTCCGCTGGGTTTACGGGGGTGGCACCCTGTAACCTCTTCCACCGTATCTGTTTCGGCTCCGACATGGCCGACTAAAGCCAAAATAGATGTCACGTGCAGTTCCTTGAGCGACCGCTGCGGGAGAAATGGCGGTGTTGTGATCGCCATTGAGCGCTTCAGCTGTGCTCTTGGAACGCAGCAGTTTTGAATCGAAAATATAGATGGCGCTTTGAACGACGACTGGCGGATTGAAGTGAGTGAGGGGGGTACCCCCTCCGCGGGAGTTCCACAACTGAGGTAATCTAGTAACGTGGGACATGGGCAAGCTTGCTGCGCTCTTGATGCGCGCAGTTGAACCAGAACGATAATTTAAAAGTTGATTAACATATTTTAGTTACATAGTAAGTCAACTTAGCACGACGATTTTCCCCTCACCTAATGACCGCCCACCCTCCAAAATTACACTCTAATCTTTTTTTTTATATGTTCAAATTAAAATTAAACACACTGTGTTTGTATATACATGTATAGGGTTACTTAAATAACAGTGAGTGCACCGTCTAATGCAGTCTGTGCAAAAGATTTATATTATACAGGGTGTATCTTTTAAGGATTTGGAGAACTGTTTCTAAAAATCCGTAAACACTGGAGGTATACAGGTGTGTTATACGGCCAGGGGGACATAATATAGGGGGACAATTGTCACGATAAGTGGGTTAATAAAATAAAATTGTTAATAAACTCCCTAATATTGAAGATAAATATGGGGTTCCACTCAAAACTTGCTGAGCGTAATCAAAAACGGTTAAGTAAATTATTTAGCAAGGTTTCGGGCGAGTGGGAATCGCGGTGATGCGCTAAAGTTACCACTCGTCCAACACACACACACGCGCGCACGCGAAGCGCGCCACTATATAGTGACGCGTTTTCCCGTCTCCTCTCAGACGTGGACTCGCACTGCCAGCAGTACGCGCGTTGCACGAGCGCATGGTAACTATAGCCATAGCCTCCTCTATACTCACAAAGCGTGGCAGTTCGACGACGGAGCGATAGAGTGCCCGGTCGCCGATTCGGAGCGCGAGGATCTGGTAGCACGGAGCATTTCTCGGGGACCCTGGCCGTCAGCGCACAGCTTTTGCAGCGGCGAAAACCCGTAACATGGTTTTCAAAACCCGACGAGAAAAGAAGCGGTATAGCGCGAGGAACGCGAGGAGCACGAGCGGGCATTCCATCGCTCGGGAGGTGCGTGTTTCGGCGATCTCGCCGCAGCGGGGCGCCCGTCACGTGGCTCTCCTCTCATCTGTTGTCTGCCGCTCTACTTTTTCAATTTCGGCGGCCGAGTCTCGTGGCGATCTGCCAGGCTTTGTCAGTGTAGAGGAGGCTATGCTTTAGCGCATCACCGAGCTTCCCGTACACTCCCAATTATTTTTGAAATATACTTAGTTCGTGGTTCTCGACGGCGCTCGGCAAATTTCTAACTGAAACAATATTGTTGTATTCAGTAATCAAAACGTTAATTAACAAATCTCAGTCAATTATTCGGCTTAGCGTCATCATTAGCCCTTCTATAATAGGTCGACGTGACCGAATTTTCGCCTGTACAGACCGCATTAAAATAGCATTCGCGGATTTTTTTTAAACTACTTGTGAAGTCTAAAAGACCTGCATATTACGACATTTATCATATGTTATTTTTTTCTAATCACACATATAACGATTTTTTTTTGCTTTCTTGCTTACACTGTCACGTAATGCATCGCCAGATGTTCTAGAAATAAAGGTATTAAAAGAAATTAAGTTAAAGTAGCTGCGAAGCAATGTATATATGTTCGAGAGTCACCACCCCTGTGTTTTTAAGCCGTCAGTGCCTGAACCTCTTATATAAAAGAACAACAAAAAAAGAACAGAAAAATGGTCGCCCTTACTATGGCCTAGTCACATTCGCATTCTATCATGAAAGCTTGCTCGACAGTCGATTCTTGATTTAGAGAACATCACGTCGCGGCTCCTGTCACTTTCTCAAAAGTTAGGTGCGTCCGATCGGCAACTTCATCCTGACTACATGTCACAGCACTCACGCCTCAGTGAAAGCAGAAGTAGGATTGTTCCCGCGTCGACTTTACTTCCGCTGACAGCCATCTGCCACCCACGGTTTGTACTCCTTCATTTTTATGGCTTCCTTTTCTCCCAACGAGAACCTGACACAGAAGGGAATAAAAAACAAAATCGTGTAGGTGTTCAATCTTTATTCCTCTTCAGTGTCATCCGCTCACATGTTTTACCATGCTTAACAAATTCTTCCCGTGTTTCTAACTTTTTTTTGTTTGTGTTCGTACGTTTATATTTTTTATCGTGGATAATGTTGTTTTGATTTTTCCCTTGCGCAAGACACGTCCGCTTGCCAGGCTGTTCGTACTTTTCACTTAGAGAGCTTTCGTGTTTTATTGTTGTTTGTTGCCTTTTTTTTCCTTCTGTTGTAGGCCTCGTTTGCACCATTTTAATCCTTTCCTGTCTGTCACGAGCGTTGCGTTTCCTGGACGCATGTCGCCGAAGACAATTTTCTCCCGGACAACTTCCATTTACGAGTTTGCGAAAAGTAAAGACGTCACTTTGAAAAGTTATAGGCGACCGTCTTTTTCTTATATATGTAATTTTTTTTTTTAAATTCATTTCTCAGCTTTTAGCCAGTTGCTATGGCAGGTTTTTGTAGTATATTTATGTCGTTATTTCTTCAATTTGCTTCTTTGAGCAACCTAAGCTTGGTGGCAGAATAAGACGCGTCATTGCATGTGTCATCTGCATTTTTTGATATTCTAACTTTCGTTTTGTTTTTTATGAACTCTAGCTAACCTCGAGGCATCTGTCTCTCGAACCTTTCTAATTTTTTCTCTTGGATCGAAACCCGATGTGACTATCTGAACATCATGGCGAAACGTTACAGATTCGATCCTTTCGACGCTAAAAGCCAACTGGAATTTAGCTCTGACATTCCTAGTATGCTGTCACATTCTAATAAAATATGACAGCTAGATTTAGTTTTTTTTTCTGCTCGGTGAAAGCTCATACAGTAGCAACTTATTGCATTTTAAGCTACATCCAGATATATTAATCTAATATGGTGACTCACAGCTTGAGAAACGCAGAGCAGGGACTATTATCATGAAGCTTTTTGCTTCGTGACTTGTTTTTTGGCATCTTTATCAACTGATGTCTCAAATCTCATTGGCAGACGAACGACGATAAGATGCCGTCAATACCTGCTACAAGCTCTACTACGGTCTTTTGCAACACAAGAGCTTCACCAGAGGGTCCGCCTGTCCGTTCCCAGAGCACTCGACAGCTCGCTCATGTTTGATGAATCGTGCCCACTAGAACAAAATTAACCGATAAACGGAAGAAAGTCAGGCAAAACAAGGAGAAGCACGGAACAGATGAGACGTCTGGCAAGATGTTTTACGAGCACATTTCATGAAGAGTATTCATGTGTCTTGTTTTCTGGATACAGGGAGTTTCCGAGAGATAAGAACCGTGTTTTCGGCTCAAGTAAATGAATGATCCATCGTAGTATCGCTCAAACTCCTTGAAGATGTGACGCTAGCGGTTGATAGGACGCGAACTTTTGACAACATAGAGTTACCTCGATGAAAGATAATGGCGAGAAAGAAAATTTTTGTATGAGCCCACGTACATCTAAGCCTAATATTGTCAAAATGAGAAATTGCATGGTGGGCGCCAATGACATATATTTAGGTAAAAAAACAAACCTTCGCAGAAAGAAAGAAAACAACATCTTCTTTCTTGCTGACAAGTGCTTTCCACTGATGTAACTTCCACAAGCAGCCACAATGGTGAGCTCTGTATTGACGATATTAGGCTTAGGCGGACGTCAGGTCGCAGAGAAATTTCATTTTCTTCAATTATCTTTTTTATTCGGGTAGCGTCATGTTCTTAAACTTTCCAGTTCTATCCCAACCGCTAGCTTCACATTCTCGCGAAGTTTCGACGTTATGCTATGCATATAGTTTATTTAACCGGGCAGAGATGCACGGTTGTCGTTTCTCGGGAACTTTATATATCTCCACTACCTTCATTTATTGTCTCTCTCTCTCTCTCTCTCTCTCTCGTTTTTTTTTATAACCTACAAGAACAAAATTCCATGGAATGTCCAAATATTTCTTTGCGCATTCGCTATAACTATAAGCGACGTGAGCATTAAAAAAGCGTCCTTGTTGTAGGACTCTTGCTAAGATGGCCAAACACTTACCATGACGCCTCTAAGTAGAATTACTTCTGCTTTCTTCGACAGAAATGAAATTAACGGCAAACTATCAACCTTGACGGTGCTGGATTAGGAAATCGATGTCATCGAAGCTTCTGCTGATCTCTTTACCCAACACCATCGAACTTACGTTTAACGTTTAGTGACAACACGTACTATCAAACCACTCGTGGTCTACGAACAAAAGCTGACACGTTTCATGTCAAATGTAGTGTTTTGCAATTTTAACGTAATTCTGCTTCGCTGCAACTTGACTTAACTAGGAAATTTATATTGAATTTTATTTCCTCGCTCCTATACGGTTCGCCGTTTGCAACAGAAACTATAATAATAATATTAATAATAATATTAATAATCTTTATTTTATCTGTCCACAAACAACGTCATGGCCATTTGTGTGGTACACAACACATTTTCGGCATAGCTACAGGAAAGCAAACACATGAAAATAAAACTACACGGAAGAAAATCTGCTGAATGCAAAAAGCATACACAAGCACTAAAGCTGACTTGACCAAACTATGGAAGTAATATGCCCCAAAGATTGCGACTAAAAGTTGAACATGTATAAATGTCCAGGCGTGAAGAATCGATCTTGTTAAATTCCACTTGTATTCTTAGCAATGGTGATGTGACAAAAAATGTGAGCGGGTAAAAGAGGCCAGTGACCTCGGCTCGAACGTGTTAGGGAGCATGGAAACAAATCGAGACTTAACAGAACAGCGGAGTCGACGATCCCATTCGCAACCTTAAACAAAAATAAGATATCCTGATAACGTCGTCTATCAAACAGAAAAGGATAAACCGAGCTTCGTCACTATGGTACCACCTACGTCTAAAGAATTAATCGTAAACAATAGCCATAAAACAATTTTGACCTCGCACGAGAGCATGATGCAGTAAGACTTAAAGGGGCCATGAAAACAGAAATGTATTGGACCTCATCTTAATTTCTCTATATTCAATAAAGTGCCCTAAAGATGTTGTTTTCTAGGTTTTGCGGCAAATATTGTAGTCTGGAATGAACAAACCGCGTGTAAATATCATAAGTTTCGGCGATTCTGGAACGACCATACTACACGGTGTGGGAACCAGAGGCAACAAAACGTCATCATAAGTGATATATAAAAGCGGAACAGATATTAAACTTTATTTATTGTTCGCATAACAAATTGAAAATGATAAAAACAAATAATCATTTATTGACGCTCTTATATTGCCGACATCGTGATACAGCATCACGTGATTGCCATTGAGTATTCGCCTTCAAACGCATCCTAGTCTTCAAGTCGCTCGGTAGCCATGGTAACAACCGGGCCACGGGTTTATTAGCGGCGAGATGCCTTTGGTGGCACGCCCTCCGCGGGTTTCCTCTCAGGACGTCGTTACCTTGCGAACAACAAGTTCGGATCAGTGCTTTGGAATGAGCATGCGTGGACGCTTGGAATCCGCCGCGCCTTCAACTAACGCCAGCGCCAACACCGTCAAATTAAAGTTCTTACATCTCTCGCATTTCCATCAATGAGAAATCTTTGCTGAAATATCAGACGTCAGATCTCCTTCGTTGACGGCCTGCGTGACGTCATTGCGGCGCCGCTGTTGAGGCGATATCTGACGCTCTGTCTGTGGTCATTCAGTCCGGTCTACGTCGCCATCTTGCGCAGACAACAAACATTCCTATTGGTTACTTATGATGACGTGTTTGGTAGAACTGAGAGAAGCTCCCCGAAGACCGAAATTATCTTTTTTGCGCCAATAAATAGATCCGGACGATCAAATGAATGAACGTGGGTTATGCAATAAAGGACAAAGATTCTAAATACACATATAGCTCTGAATTTCGGGAAAACGTTTCACGGCCCCTCAGGGAATTCCAAACAACACATCCAAAAATTTAAGTTTGAATCTCGCTGTTTGAAATCTTTTGTCAAAACAAGAATCTATGCTTTGACGTCGTCGAACCTTTGGGGCGGTGTTTGAATCGCAGTAGATCATTTAGTTATTTCTGCACGTGAACCTCCCTTGAAATTTATTCGAAGTGTATGTTTTAGGATTGAATTCTGCCATCAAATGATGGATTCAACTACTTGATCGGAAATTATAATTTCGCTCTAATTTCGGATATTTTTATTTGTATTGACTCACTTTAGATGCTTCCCTAAAAAAAGAAGTGGACCTTTCAGAAGCTTCAGGATTGCACATTTATGGGTATTTTAACTCTTCCCGGTGTTGACTGGTCGTCAAGATTTATTAATCGTCATAATGCCCAGACAACAGTAAAAATCATCTCATCGATTGAATTTTATGCATTTTAATGGTCTCAATCAATTCCAACACCTCTAAGGAAAGAGTGCTAGCAGGTGTTGTCGATCTTTTTATCTCAAATTTTTTTCATTATGTGGTCTAGCGCTAGCAGGATTTCATAAAGGTAAAGGCTGGTGATGAAACGCCCGCCTTTTATCGTTACTTTCTGCGGCTTGCTGAAACCTACAGCTTGTTATACGCTTGTGTATATTACTCGTTTAGAAACTGTGTTTATTTCGGCGTCTATAAGTTTTGTCAAGATTATGATTCGTCACCTATACTAAATAGGCTTCCGTAGACTCGGTGACGGAATCGTCTACTGCAATAGTAAAACAAAGAATCGACAGATTTATTCAAAAGCGGAGCATTGAAACCCGGAATGCATCCTTCATGGTATTCCAAAGATCTGAAACACTATATGCACGAAAAAGTGCACCGTTAAAACTGGATAAACGAAGGCTATCACAAATGTGGAACGCTAGGTACCGTTATCTATCGTGCTCTTGTGAAAACGTTGCTTAAACATCATGAGCGTGTCCATTTACAAGCAGTGGAAGATAGCTTGTTTCAAAAACCGGATAAATTTTGGAGATTTGATAGAGAGAATACAAGAGATATGTGTACCGGGTATCTGCTTGAGAACTCATCACGAATATTTGTCAAACCCGAAGAATGTAGCGAACTTGTTTTCAGGACACTTTAGTGGCTGTTAAAAATATGAAGGTATCAAATTTGGTGACTATTACGTCGCCCTGTACACCTTTGCATTTAACAAATTTACTGTTAGCGAAAGCATCGAGGCCTTGAAGCAAGTTAAAGCCGAAATTGACATCGAGGAAAGATTCGACTCCTAACTTTATTGTCAAGGGTTGCTCAATTGTGTTTTCACTCATCCGAGAGCACATATTTAATATTTGATTGTCTAACGGTGTATTTCCATCTGTGTGGAAAGATTTTATTATTGTTCCTATTTATAAGGTGGGAGATGCTTCTAACGTTGGTAACTACCACCCCGATATTCTTGTCTTGTGTCTTTATCTAAAGAACAAGACAAGTTTATCGAGGGACGTTCAGTTGAGACCAATCTCTGTACCTTTCTTGATTATTTGGTACCTTATGTTTGTAATCGTGGTCAAGTTGATGCTTTTTATTTTGACCGTTCGAAAGCATTCGATAAGGTGAATCATACCTAGCTATTAGCTTAACCTGTCACGGATCGGGCTTTCTCGTATCTTCCTTAGGTGGTTTGAAAGCTATTTGACCGATCGTCACTGTGTTGTGCGTACTTTAAATTCTTGATCTGATTCTTTTTGTACGTTGTCTGGAGTACCTCATGGCTCTAATCGAAAACCACTACTCGTTTTAGTTTTTATCAATGATATAGCCACTTGTGCCGTTGATTCAGGGGTGTTGTTATTCGCTGATGAAATCAAACTTTTTATGAGTATGAGCTCGATTCATGATTGCAAACTTCTACAAAGCGATGCCTCGCGTATTCTAACCTGGTGCTTGGAAAATTGTTTGGGTATTAATTCTGATAAAACAAAGGTCGTGTCTTTCAGTAAAGAACAGGAAATTGTGCCATATTCGTATTATCTTGATGGTAAGTGTATCGCACGACTGTCAATGCTTCATGATCTCGAAGTGTACTTTGATAGTTCTCTTTCGCTTACTTGTCGTGTCACTTATATGGTTCGTTCTGCAGTTCGAATGCTAAGAATGATTAATCGTTTAACTAGGAATTTTGGCAGTCATGCTTGCTTACTTCTATTATTTTGCTTTTTTAACAGATCAATACTAGAGTTTGGCTCTATTCTGTGGAATTCACTTAGTGGAAGCGATGCTGCGAAAAATGACTATGTTCTGTGGCGCCTTGTCCGTATAATTTGTGACAAATATATAGGTTATATGTTGTTGTTTTTTTAATTTGGAATCTTTTTGCTAAGTTTGGTCTGCAATGTTTATCTGCCAGAAAGCTGTACCGCGATATATTATTTTCGCACAAAATACTACACAGCGACATTGACTCTCAACTTTTGTGCACTGTGAATTTAAGCGTACTAACTCGTTCTACTAGGACTGATCTTACCTTTTACCCTCAAGATCAATACATGGCATCGCCCATAGCAAGAATGCAGACATATGTAAATAGCTTTAATCATGGGGTCTAGATATTATTGAAAACTGAGTCTCAGAAGGATGCTGACCGATACAATGTTTCGTCTTTAGTTGTGCATTCTTACTTCTTGTCGCATGTAAGTTCAGTGGTTCTGGTATATATTCGTCACTTATACTCAAGCATGTTTTAAATATGTACTACTTTTTATTGTGACTCATTACATACCTATATTGGTTGTTTATTGGCACAGAATAAAGACATTATAATAATGATTATTGACGTTCACGAGTGATAATCTTAGTCGTGACGTCATGGGTAGGAACCATCCAAGGGATCAGCGGTACATCTCGTCAGCAATAGAACGGAGAGATCCACTATGAGTGCGTAGCTTCTTCTGCGTGTCTTACGTTGCAAATAACTAAAGCGTTCCTAACCTTATCAAGTTGTTGCGTCCGTCTCAAATAGAGGTATTTTTAATCCAGCATTTTATTTTACGTGTTTTAAACCTAAGACCAAAAAAAACATTTGTTTTTGTGCCAAAACTTTTACTTGTAAATATACATCAAACTATTTCACTCTAGCTTTTACAAATCTTGCGCATACATGTGGCCGGAAACTGAGTTGTTAAAGAAAGAGAAAACGTTTTATACAATGTCTTCTTAGTGTTCCACTAATGTAATTTGTAGCCATGCGGCTCCTTAGGCCCGTACAAGATTCATGTCATCTTCAGCAGATGCAACGGCATGTGGTCCTCGCAGAGCGGCATCCAAATTGCAAATAAAAAGTCAGAACAATTTCTTAAAGAGTGAATGAGTTATTTCCACTACCTTCGCAGTATTCGAGGAAATGCAAGGTAAAAGGCAGATTCCACCTAACATCTTAAGACCAACGGTCCTTTGCATATGAGAAAACTGCGGAGAAAAAATGTGCGAACCATGATTCAATATGCAATCTAAACGGCCAATAAAAAAACTTAAAAATCGCTTAAGGGAGTTTTATTTAAGCATCAGCGGTCAAAGTTTCAGTGTGCGAATGAACATAGCCGGACCTCTGACTGATCTAAGAAGCTCAGACTAAGACTTAGTGAAATTTCAGCCGCCATTTTGAATCACCCTGTGTCTTTTTTTGATGATTACTTCCATCTGATTAAATGTGAAATTTGCGTGATTTTTTAGGACGTTATATGTGGTAATGGGAAATTCAGAAAGATGCCTAAAACAATTTTAAACGAAATTAGACATGTATTTTAATAAAACACGCCTACAAAATTTACGTTGTAAACCTGGTACTCGATAATGTTGAGTTTTATTATTACTTAAACCTGTAATGCTTTCCAACCAAAACGCAAATTGTTTCTGTCTTGTTGAAATCTTAGAGCCGGCTCCGATCATTTCTGTGCTGTCACCGTTTTCTTTCAAGTTAAATCTCGAACAATGTAAGTCTTACGTGTCATCTAATAAAACAATAAAAATATAACATATTAAAGTCATTAATATTGAAAGACTGTTGCTTGTCTCTGTCGCAAGAATTTATAATTCGATAATGCCTCGGAGTAATAAAAACAATTGTTCCGGCTGTCGGCGAAACAAAGGAGTTGTACATTGCATAGAGCCATGTTCGATTTCATTGTTTCTAGACGCATTCACGTTCTGTCAACCAAGCAACAAACGCTTCAGCAGAGCAGAACACTCGCCATTGTTCTGTACTACATGGAAACTATTTTCTTTTCCTCTTTGTCCAAGCATTGGGGATTATATAGTTAAGACGAGGCAGATCTTACGCAAAACTTAACTTAGTTATTGGTTAGGAATTCTGGGGTCCCGCGGTGACCAACCTAATACATTAGTGTCTAATTGGTATTATCATCTCTATTCATCCAAAATAAACGCCCACACTGCACTTGTTTACCCAGTTTATTCTACAAAATGTAGAACAATACAGCGGTTCGTATTAACGTATTAACGAGGTCGTATTAACGAGACATGACTGCATCACTGAATTTTTTCTTATTTTAAAACCTTCTATTCCAGCGCGGGTATTACGATACATTTTATGCCCTATTGTACCAAAGCATTGGGACCTCAGAAAACAAAAAAATTAAAAGACGAATTGAATTCTTAAAGGTATGACTAAAAACAGTGAAACAATTAAAAGCGTTTGACCAGTACGATAAAGACTGATACTGCTGCGAAACGTTTATGTTTATAGTTTGAAGCACATCTCGTAACTATAACTGACACAACGGGCTATATCTCACGCTCTTGGATACGCACTTTTCTACACCGCACTTAAAGCATCAATCATTGCTCATCTTTAAATACGTATAACCAATGAGGGAAATGAAGGGTTTTCAAGCCCCTTGTTGCCGCCTAGATCTACCTCGTGACTCCGAATCCGGGTGAGGCATTTAAAGTGACCGCATAAACCGGCTTGGTAACGTATCGTGCGACTATTTACCACAGAGGTGCCTGAGGGTTGGTGGCTGCCCATAACGAAGCTGCCCATTAGGCACGTGGTAATTTTTAAAACTTTGGCATCTAATCCGAATCACTAGAGTCACATTTGGGCGGAGACGACTTTCGCAATCACGTTATCTTCTTTTTTTTTTTTGTAACACCTGTTACATCCAAGACGCAGTTTATATAGAATAGAATATTTCATTTTCTTTAAACAAAACATGAAACTATGAACAACTTTAAATTGTAACCATCTATCTCTCTTTTAATATGGAGCGCTGTATAAACGTTTGAAACGAGAAAACCTTCGGGCCCAGCCATAATTCAGCGTGACTTTTTTGTTTTGACGAGTTTGCAAATTTGTATTTATATTTCGCTGGAATAATGACGACTAAATGTTTTGTAATTTCACTTTCGAACCGAAAATTCCACGCGAAATTCTCGAATACATACACACAATATCGACGATGGCTGAAGGGCAGAACAGAAAGAAAGCTGCCCATCAAGAGCCGCAAAGGGTCTTACGAATCATCATTATATTTAATAATTGATCGCTAAATTCATAAATGGCGGCTTTAATTAAACCCACGGCCGTCGATAAAAGAGGCAGTATCTGTTTGCATTGTTTTGCGCATGCATGCTCTTATACTGACGTTTCGTTTCTTATTGTGATTCCGAGATACTCGCTTTCTATTGCCTCGAACTCATTTGCATAAATTATCTTTATGATTGCCACTTATATGTTACAATGTAACAATAAAAACGAGTCTATTATTCATTAAGCACTTGGGAAGGATATGTTTATAGCGAAATTCTGGAGAAGCATACTCATTTTTTTATCAAAACAATTGATAAAAACAAACAAAAGCTAGATGGTTTCATTCATTGGAACAAGGTTGTTAGGACGTTCATTGCGGCACACATTGGGCACATAACATGATAATAAACAGGTGCATTACCTAAATATTTCTATAATCTCTACAAATATGCAACTTAGACAGAACGTCTAAACAAAACTGTACAATCATACATCAGATAGTTCATAACTGGTAAGTTCCCCATCACTTTTTTATAACCTTGATGATAATTTTATATTATATTTCTTTAAAATCATTTTTGTGTTTAATGTAAGCTTACATGAGTTTTAGAAAAGAAAAAAAAACATGTTCTGCTTTTGAAGTTGTTGAACGTCTAAAACAAACACGAAAATAAAAAAAATAAAAAACAGAAAGGGAAATGTACAGAGTATGAGTCATCGGGGACTTTTAACGATCTGTTAAAGTGTTCTCCATATCGTAGTACCTTTGAGGTCATGGTATCTCCCGGGCGCGCGCTTAAAAGCATGCCTCAAAGGCTCATGTATTGTGCGGTACGCGGAACATGCTAACGGTTTGCTAAAAGTCCCCGATGACTCACTGATCGAAAACGGCAGGAAAGTGTTCCAGTTGTCACGCATCCAGCGCGACTTTCCTGCCTTCGATAATGCTCCGGTATCCCGTCAGCTTCGAGAGTGCACGGGCAGCGAAAGCACGGCTGAAGGCCACGTGCGGCACCCTGTCGTCTTCACATTGTTAGTGACTAACCGCGCGCGGCATACCTTTGAGCGTTCCGCGAGCGATAGTTTTCTTTATTTGTGTATTGCAGAGTCGAGGTTCATATTTTAATTACTCGGCCTGTGTCTCTTCAAACCACGCAAGTGGATTTTATTTTCCTTTTGTAACCTTCGCCTGACTCTTCCCCTTCACGATACAACTTGATTTACCTTTTTACCCCCTCTTCGGTCAGGAACCCCGGTTAATGCTCCGTTACTCTCCTTCCTCTGCAACCTGATGTTCGCTTAACACCCTGCCACAATAGATGCAGTAGTCGCGCCGAATAAGTCTGATAGTTAGTGGTATTGCCTGCCGTTGACGCCAGTGTGCGCGCTACGATCAGATTCATAG
This sequence comes from Ixodes ricinus, assembly GCA_037355805.1. Taxonomy (NCBI): domain Eukaryota; kingdom Metazoa; phylum Arthropoda; class Arachnida; order Ixodida; family Ixodidae; genus Ixodes; species Ixodes ricinus. The sequence goes on along the minus strand of JAZHYW010011038.1, from coordinate 6,598 downwards.
AGTCGTTACATTCCTCACCTGAATGATGCTGTTTTACTCTTGACTCCGCAATGACGTGTTGGACTAGCTGAAAAACTCCTCCCTCGTTACACGGGGCCTTACCGAATTCACCACAAACTAAGCGACGTCACCTGCGTGATTGAAGCAATCCACGCCAAACGACACAGGCCTGCATGAAACAACCGTCAAACCGTCCACGATCTCTAGTACTCAAACCATTTCTTACAAATTGACTTCATGACCACTTTCAACTCAACGACGAGGCGTCGTTTTCTACCTGGGGGGTAGTATTACGAGGATAAAGAAGAGGTGGTCGGGCAGCGATTAAAAAGGAGAAGATGAAGAGGATCGGTGGCTTTTGGCTTTGCTGGTAACGGACACTGCCACCTCTATTTTCGTGTCATTTCAGTCACCTGTAAATAAGCCCCATTTTCACCGTAACAATATGAACCTCGACTCTGCAATACACAAATGAAAAAAACTATCGCTCGCGGAACACTCAAAGGTATGCCGCGCGGGTTGGTACTAACAATGTGAAGACGACAGGGTGCCGCACGTGGCCTTCAGCCGTGCATGCGCTGCCCGTGCACCTCGAAGCTGACGGGATACCGGAGCATTATCGAAGGCAGGAAAGTCGCGCTGGATGCGCGACAACAGACACTTTCGCCGTTTTCGATCAGTGGTCATCGGGGACTTGCAGCAAGCCGTTAGCGTGTTCCGCGTAGCACAAACACATGAGCCTTTGAGGCATGGCTTTTAAGCGCCGCCCGGGAGATACCATGACCTCAAAGGTACTACGATATGGAGACACTTTAACAGATCGTTGAAGTCCCCGATGACTATACTCCTGTACATTTCCCTTTCTGTTTTTTATTTTTTATTTTCGTGTTTGTTTTAGACGTTCAACAACTTCAAAGCAGAACATGTTTTTTTTTCTTTTCTAAAACTCATGTAAGCTTACATTAAACTATAAAAATGATTTTAAAAATAAATATAAAAATATCATCAAAGGTTATAAAGAAGTATAGGGGGAACTTACCAGTTATGAACTACCTGATGTATGATTGTACAGTTTTGTTTAGACGTTCTGTCTAAGTTGCATATCTGTAGAGATTATAGAAATATTTAGGTAATGCACCTGTTTATTATCATGTTATGTGCCCAATGTGTGCCGCAATGAACGTTCTAACAACATTGTTCCAATGAATGAAACCATCTAGCTTTTGTTTGTTTTTATCAATTGTTCTGGTTAAAAAGATGAGTATGCTTCTCCAGAATTTTGCTATAACATATCGGCTTCCCAAGTGCTTAGCTAAATAATTAGTTCGTTTTATTGTTTCATTGTAACATATAAGTGGCAATCATAAAGATAATTTATGCAAATGAGTTCAAGGCAATAGGAAGCGAGTATCTCGGAATCACAATAAAAACGAAACGTCAGTATAAGAGCATGCATGCGCAAAACAATGGCAAACAGATAACGCCTCTTTTACCGCCAGTATGTCGAGTTTTAATTAAAGCCGCCACGGTGAACTTAGTCGATCATTCTCAAATATAATGATGATTCGATAAGACCCTTTGCGGCTCTTGATAGGCAGCTTTCTTTTCTGTTCTGCCCTTCAGCCATTGTCGATATTGTGTGTATGTATTCGAGAATTTCGCGTGGAATTTTCGGTTCGAAAGTGAAATTACAAAACATTTAGTCGTCATTATTCCGGAGACGGAATATAAACTACGATTTGAAAACTCTCAAAATAAAAAAGTCACGCTGAATTATGTGCTGGGCCCGAAGGTTTTCTGCGTTTCGCACGTTTACAGCGCTTCATATTAAAAGAGAGATAGATGGTTGCAATCCAGGTTATCTATAGATTCATGTTTTTGTTTAAAGAAAATGAAAATATTCTTTTTATATATACCGCGTCTTGGATGCTGGCAGATGTTACAAAAAAAAAAAAAAAGGCTAATCCGTGTTTATTTTTGCAAAAAAATAAATGATAAGATTCGCCGAAAGGTCAGTCTCTCCCCGAATGTGACTCTAGTGATTCGGATTAGATGCCAAAGTTTTAAAGATTATCGCGTGCCTAATGGGCAGCTTCCTTATAGGCAGCCACCACCCTCAGGCACCTCTGCGGTAAATAGTCGCACGATGCGTTACCAAGCCGGTTTATGCGGTCACTTTTAATGCCTCACCCGGATTCGGAGTCACGAGGGTAGCTCAGGCGACAACTAACCCTTCATTTCCCTCATCGGTTATACGTATTTAAAGATGAGCAATCATTGATGCTTTGAGTGCGGTGTAGAAAGTGCGTGTCCTAAAGCCTGAGATATAGCCCGTTGTGTCAGTTATAGTTACGAGATCTGCTTCATACTAAAACATAAACGTTTCGCAGCAGTATCAGTCATTATCGTACTGGTCAAGCGTTTTTAATTTGTTTCTACCGCTGTTTTAGTCATACCTTTAAGAATTCAATTCGTCTTTTAATGTTTTGTTTTCTGAGGTCCCAATGCTTTGGTACAATAGGGCATAAAATGTGTCGCCAATGCCGCGCTGGAATAGAGAAGGTTTTGGAAATAAGAAACAATTCGAGTGATGCAGTCATGTCTCGTTGATACGGACCTCCGTTAATACGATTAATACGCACCGCTCTATTGTTCTACATTTGTAGAATAAACTGGGTAAACAAGTGCAGTGTGGGCGTTTATATTTGGGGGAATAGAGATGCTAATACCAAACTGGACACTAATGTATTGGGTTGGTGCATGGGCCACAAATTTCCTGAACCAGTGCTAACCAAGTTAAAGTTTTGCGTAGGATCTGCCTCGTCTTAACTACCATAATCCCCAATTAGCTGCGACAAAGAGGAAAAGAGAAAATAGTTTCCATGTAGTACAGAAACAATGGCGAGTGTTCTATCTGCAGAAGCGTTTGTTGCTTGGTTGACAGAGACGTGAATGCGTCTGACATCTAATGAAATCGAATACGTGGCTCCAGCAATGTACACCAAGCTCCTTTGTTTATATAATCGGCAAGCGGAACCAGTTGCTTTCTCTGCTCCACGTGTCAGAATTATAAGTTCTTACGCTTGACTTGAGGCGAATGACAACGGTCTTTCAATATTAGTGACGCCAGATATGTTATATTTGTACTGTCTGACTGAGATGACACGTGAGACCCACATTGTTGGATTTAACTTGAAAAGAAAACGGTAATAACTAGAAACGATCGGAGCCAGCTCTAATTTCAACAAAACAGAAGCACCTCTTGCGTTTTGGTTGGAAAGCATTACAGGTTTAAGTAATAGCTAAAACTCAACATTATCGAGTACCAGGTTTACAACGTAAATTTCGTAGGCAGTGTTTTATTAAAATACGTGTCTAATTTCGTTTAAAATTGTTTTAGGCATCTTTCTGAATTTCCCATTACCACATATAACTATCCTAAAAAATCACGCAATTTCACATTTAATCATGATGGAAGTAATCATCAAAAAAAGACACAGGGTGATTCAAAATGGCGGCTGAAATTTCACTAAGTCTGAGTCTGAGCTTCTAGTGATCAGTCAGAGTCGGCGTCGTTCGTTCTGCACACTGAAAGCTTTGGCCGCTGATGTTTAACTAAAACTCCCTAAGCGATTTTAAGTTTTTATTGGCCGTTTAGATTGCATATTGAATCATGGTTCGCACATCTTTTTCTCCACGGATTTTCTCATGTGCAAAGGACCGTTGGTCTGTAAGATGTTAGGTGGAATCTGCCTTTTACTACGTTTACTCAATACTGCGAAGGTATTGAAGATAACTCATTCACTCTTTAAGAAATTTGTTCTAGGCTTCTTATTTGCAATTTGGATGCCGCTCTGCGAGACCGCACATACGTTGCATCTACTGAAGATGACATGAATCTTGTACAGGCTAAGGAGCCGCATGGTACAAGATGCATTAGTTGGAACATAAAGACGTTGTATAAAGCGTTTTCTCTTTCTTTAACAACTCAGTTTCCGGCCACATGTATGCGCAAGATTTGTAAAAGCTGAGTGAAATAGTTTGATGTATATTTACAAGTTAAAGTTTTGGCACAAAAACAAATGTTTTTTGGTCTTAGGTTTTTAAACGTAAAATAAAATCCTGGATTAAAAACCTTATTTGAGACGGACGCAACAACTTGATAAGGTTAGAACGCTTTAGTTATTTGCAACGTAAGACACGCAGAAAAAGCTACGCACTCATAGTGGATCTCTCCGTTTTTGCTGACGAGATGTATACGCTAAGTCCCTTGGATGGTTCCTACCCATGACGTCACGACTAAGATTATCACTCGTCGAACGTCAATAATCATTATTATAATGTCTTTATTCTGTGCCACATAAACAACCAATAGGTATGTAATGAGTCACAATAAAAGTAGTAGCATATTTAAAACATGCTTGAGTATAAGTGACGAATATATGCAGAACCACTGAACTTACATGCGACAAGTAAAGTTGGCACAACTAAAGTGAAGATTGGCACAACTAAAGACAAACATTGTATCGGTCAGCATCCTTCTGAGACTCCATTTTTCAATAATATCTAGACCCATGATTAAGAGCTATTTTCATATGTCTGCATTCTTGCTATGGGCGATGCCATATGTTGATCTTGAGGGTAAAAGGTAAGATCAGTCCTAGTAGAACGAGTTAGTACGCGAAATTCACAGTGCTAAAAAGTTGAGAGTCAATGTCGCTGTGTAGTATTTTGTGCGAAAATAATATATCGCTGGTACAGCTTTCTGGCAGATAAACATTGCAGACCAAACTTAGCAAAAAAGATTCCAAATTTAAAAAAAAACAACATATAACCTATATATTTGTCACAAATTATACGGACAAGGCGCCACAGAACATAGTCATTTTTCGCAGCATCGCTTCCACTAAGTGAATTCCACAGAATAGAGCAAACTCTAGTATTGATCTGTTAAAAAGCAAAATAATAGAAGTAAGCAAGCATGAGTGCCAAAATTCCTAGTTAAACGATTAATCATTCTTAGCATTCGAACTGCAGAACGAACCATATAAGTGACACGACAAGTAAGCGAAAGAGAACTATCAAAGTACACTTCGAGATCATGAAGCATTGACAGTCGTGCGATACACTTACCATCAAGATAATACGAATATGGCACAATTTCCTGTTCTTTACTGAAAGACACGACCTTTGTTTTATCAGAATTAATACCCAAACGATTTTTCAAGCACCAGAGTTAGAATGCGCGAGGCATCGCTTTGCAGAAGTTTGCAATCATGAATCGAGCTCATACTCATAAAAAGTTTGATTTCATCAGCGAAGAACAACACCCCTGAATCAACGGCACAAGTGGCTATATCATTGATAAAAACCAAAACGAGAAGTGGTTTTCGATTAGAGCCATGAGGTACTCCAGACAACGTACAAAAAGAATCAGATCAAGAATTTAAAGTACGCACAACACAGTGACGATCGGTCAAATAGCTTTCAAACCACCTAAGGAAGATACGAGAAAACCCGATCCGTGACAGGTTAAGCAATAGCTAGGTATGAGTTCACCTTATCGAATGCTTTCGAACGGTCAAAATAAAAAGCATCAACTTGACCACGATTACAAACATAAGGTACCAAATAATCAAGAAAGGTACAGGAGATTGGTCTCAACTGAACGTCCCTCGATAAACTTGTCTTGTTCTTTAGATAAAGAACAAGACAAGAATATGGAGGTGGTAGTTACCAACGTTAGAAGCATCTCCCACTTTATAAATAGGAACAATAACTAAAATCTTTCCACACAGATGGAAATACACCGTTAGACAATCAAATATTAAATGTGTATCTCGGATGGGTGAAAACACAATTGAGCAACCCTTGACAATAAAGTTAGGAATCGATCTTTCCCCGATGTCAATTTCGGCTTTAACTTCTTTGAGGCTTTCATGCTTTCGCTAACAGTAAATTTGTTAAATGCAAAGGTGTACGGGGCGACGTAATAGTCACCAAATTTGATATCTTCATATTTTTAGCAACCCACTAAGTGTCCTGAAAACAAGTTCACTACATTCTTCGGGTTAGACAAATATTCGTGATGAGTTCTCAAGCGAATACCCGGTACACTATCTCTTGTATTCTCTCTATCAAATCTCAAAATTTATCCGGTTTTGAAACAAGCTATCTTCCACTGCTTGTAAATGGACACGCTCATGATGTTGAAGCTTAACGTTTTCACTGAAGAGCACGATGAGATGCCAGCACCTAGCGTTCCACACTTGCTTGTGATACCCTTCGTTTTGTCCAGTTTGTAACGGTGCACTTCTTCGTGCATATAGTTATATCGAGATCTTTGGAGTACCATGAAGAGAATACATTCCGGGTTTCAATGCTCGCTTTTGAATAAATCTGTTAATTCCTTGTTTTACTATTGCAGTAAACGATTCCCGCCACCGAGGTCTACGGAAGCCTATTTGGTATAGGTGACGAATCATAATCTTGACAAAACTTATAGAAGGCCGAAATAAACACAGTTTCTAAACGAGTAATACACACGCGTATAACAAGCTGTAGGTAACAACAAACCGACAGAAAGTAACGATAAAAG
>JAZHYW010011037.1:0-18073 GCA_037355805.1 Ixodes ricinus | reverse complement strand
ATGCGGAGCATCTCTTGCTCGGGTCAATGTCCCGTGGCGTCGGCGTCGTAGTCCGCAGTCACACTACGCACGCGCAACTCTCCTCCTTCCCTCTCTCCAACGGCTGCGCGTTACTCTCTCCGCTCTCTCTCTCTAGCAGCTGCGTGCACTGCGCGTGCGTTCGCTTCTCCTCACACCGCGCGCGCACGCGCAACTCTCCTTCTCTAGTCTCCTCTCCTTCAAGTGTGAAAAAAAATAAACGGCGAGCGGCGAGCGTTCCAGTTTCTCCGCCGCGACGAAGGCTCGCGTAGGGGGTTGCGCTAGGGCAGTCGGTGGCGCCATCTCTCGACGTCAGCACGCAACTGACTCTTTCCTCGGAACCAACACGATGCTCCGCATCACCCCATGGTTCCCCTCGGGAAGATGGTGTAATTTTTAACGTGCACGCGCCCGGCAATAACCAACGTTTGAGCAATTTCTTTTCAGACAGATTGTTGGCGTCAACAGTTTTGTGCTATGTCCCCAAGGCTAGAAGGCTAGCTTAGTTTTTACGGTACTCTGTCAAAGATAGTTGCGCGAGCGCGTGCGAATGAGACGCCAGATAAATCCAAGTATTTTCACAGCAGCGCGGTGCTGCAGCGCTGTAGACGTTACGCTGTCCTTGGCAATGTAGCACAAAATAGTGTACGCCAGGTATACACCCTTCCAATGATCACATATCCACAGCCCAGCTTGGGATCTCCACAGCCCAGCACGCGCTTGTTCGTCGCTTTGCAAAGCGAGCAAATCACGTGCCGAACGCGCGAAGGCTGAAAATGGCACCAGTCAGAAGTTCTCTCCTGGAATGGTCTATAGAATTATCAGAATCTGTAAAATAGAACTTTTGACTTCCACACAGTGAGATTGACCCAAGACAAAAATTGGACACAAGTGCCGTACGTCAGTGTTTGGTTGAGTCCCGTGTAAAATAAACACGTAAAAAAGAGCTGCATCAGAATCGGGTTCAATTCGTCAACAAGGCGCTATTGGACTGCGATGCCGCTTCATGGAGGAAAAGGAGGTCTTTTGCACACCTCGATTATTATAGGCGGTGTTGGTTCAGCGAAACCATGCTTTAAAGCTGCGTGCCGTTGCACGTGCTACTACCGGGCGAGTTTCTATGCACCGACGCAACTATCCGACTTCACGCCGCTGCGATGGTGCTTCTGTTGGTACTGCGCATGCGTAGACGGTCCTTCTCACCCGAATCTGGATTGTGCACAGTGCCCCCCCTTCCCCCGCTGGTGTGGGCAAACGCGGGCTGGTTTGCAAACAGCGTGTGTGTCTATATTTAGTTTCAAGTCCAGACGCAGCCGACGCTACGAGGTAACGGAATTAGTCAAGCGGCGTCAGAAGCGCCAGTCACAGGGCCTTTCTTTTTTATTATGATTGGTTCATTGGTTATAGAACACGTAGAGAAACATGTCAAAAACCATAAAGGTGCGCTTTCGGCGCGGTCCGATCAGTGCCATCCTCTCGCAGCGTCGGCTGCGTCAGGACTTTAGGTAAAACGAAGTACAGACCGACACGCGGCGCGGCTCTGTTTCGCAACACGGCCGGAAAGTCGCGCATGCGCAGATGCTATGTGGGCAAAAGCGGCCAGGCTCTCCGTGTTTTCACCATTGCGTTGTGTTGTATGCGCTCGTGGTTGACGTTGTGGGGACGCTACTAGAATTATGTGTGCGTCGTATTTATTGCCAACGTATGTCGTACATTATGCCTGACTAATTGAGCTTCATACCCGAGCCTGAACGGCAGCAGTATCGAGACAAACTGTGCGTGGACGGCGTTGCCTTCGACGATCCGTACGCCGTAAAAAGCCTGTTGGAGTTCCGACGTTAAGTTTTGTCACCGACGTCGATGGCTCATGTCGTCGTGTTTTTTTTTGTTTTTTTTGCCATGTCAGTTTTTGGCCGACACGGCGCAGGCGTACAAGTCTCTCGAGGCCTACGATTACTTCGAGCCGGTTTCCGCGCTGCCGGCGGGATCAGCAGACTGTGGGTTTGCGAAAGTGTATCTATCAATTGATTAAATACACACAATGTCCTTGCAGTCGATATGATATTTTTCTTGCCCTATTGACTGCAAGGCACAAGAAGCGGTAACGTTTCTTGTGCCTTGTAGTCTGCGTGGTCTCGATCAGACGACGCCTTTTTTTTTGCAGATAAGCAAGCCTCTGGATGGGGATTGAAATGGAAGCCATAATTCGCTTCAAGAAAGTGTGCTTGCCGCCAGTCTTGGGTAATATCGTGTTACTTTTATCGAGATACTGTATCTCGTTACGTTTCTGGCATCTTCCATAGCAGCACACTTCCCCGGCTCATACTTGGGCCAGTTTGGCGCAAGCTTTGGTCAGGCTTGAGCCAAGTTTACTCTAGCTCGCGCCTATCTGGCCGAAGCCTGGGCGGAGGAAGTGTGCTACTATGTTTGTAACTGTAACTCGTTACTTTTTTTAAATTATCCGTAACGATAAGCCCTGTCTCTCTTGATGACTATAGTGGCGTTCAGCCTCTAGATAAGAAGAGACGGAGCTATGCCTTTGACAGCAAATGCAAAAACAAAACAAGAAATAAAGAATGTTTCGTTTGCTGACCCAGTGGCTTAAAGTCAGACTTGTGTAAGTACGATAGTGTAAAATCCTTGACATTCAGACTATCCAAGAATATTTCTCTCACCCCTTTAAAATTGTCGGAAAGATGGAGCTGGGTATCAATGCGGTTCTTGGCTCGGGCTGAATTACATTAATCTCGCGAGACTCTATTTCCCCTCTACATTATCATCAAAACGCGGCAGAAATATAGCGTTGGTCAGACATGTACACGTTACTCCAAAAAAGTAACTAAATACCGTTACTCGTTACTCGCTCAAAAAGTAACTAAATACGTTACTCGTTAAGGTGTATCCACACGACGGACCGGGCCGCGGACTGATTGATCATGTGATGCGCGTGCCCGCGGGCCGCCCGGCTGCAATGAGCATCCACACGGCGGACCAAAAGAGCAGACGACAGAGCGAACGGGCCGGTCTGACCCTCGACCTCACAGCTCCGCCAAACGCATGCAGCGAGCTGCTTTGAGGCTATTTGTAGAGCCAAGATGGAGGTTGAACGAAAGAAACGTTTGGCCGAGGTGGCCCTGGCGTTGACTATTGAGGACGAGGACTTAAGTGAACCGAAAAGGGCATGCTGGATGAAGTCCTGGATGTGCAGGAAAGATCTTTGTCTGCATAGTCAACTCTTTTCGTCGCACAACAAAAGGTTCTTCTTCTTCGTCTTCAACAGTTGGCCGTCAACAGCCAGCTTGTTGCCAGACTTAGCGCTTCAGTTATACTAAAAACGACGCGGTCCGCCGCCAAGGTCCGGGCGAGAAAAGTCGCTTGGCATTTCTCAGAAGCGCGGGCCGCGGACCGCCGGCGGACCTCGAAAACTGGTGACGTAAGATCACGTGATGCGCGGCCCGCCGACCAAAACAGCATTTTGGTCCGTCGTGTGGATACACCTTTACCGATTCTCAAAAGGAACGCGTCAGTTACCTCAAAAGTAACGAGTTACTTTTCACGTTACTTTGACGAGCAAATACACAACTGTTTTTGTTTCATGGTTTATTGTATTCTTTCTATAGTCATTGCCCTTAAGCAGCAGCTGCCTGTCGAAGTTTTCATCAGTTATGTTTCCCCGCTTCCTTGAAAATACATCTCCGGCGACTCTGAAGCGTCGTTCAAGTCACGCGCTTGAAGGAACGGCAGTGTTGTGCTTCAGTAAGAGCTGGTGAATCTTCGGGAACTGCGCCTTCATTGAGGACAGCGGGTAATGAGCTATGTGCCTTCCCGTGTTTGCAACCTCCGGGTTTACATTCGGTCCGTACCCGGTTCTAGAAAGTTCAACCAACGAATTAACCTGATTGTGCTCGCTGGGTGAAGGACATTCCCAGCTGTAGAGCTCACTGCAGCAACGTTTTTCGCTGGACACGTCAGTCGAGCTGTTCGACTGACCTGTTCAGCGATATACGTTGCTGTACTGTCATACTGTTTATTCGTTTTTCGGATTGCCCATCTGCCCTTGTCGCAATCGACGCATACTCAGGCTAGAATAAAAACAAGGCCGTTTAAACGGTGTTGTACACGTTACTCCTCAAAAGTAACGAGATACCGTTACTCGTTACTTGGCCTTAAAAGTAACTAAATACCGTTACTCGTTCCTTTTCTAAAAAAGTAACTAAATGCGTTACTCGTTACCGAAAATAATAACTAAGTACAAGTAACTCGTTACTTGTAACGCGTTACGTACATGTCTGGCGTTGGATGTGTCCTTGATATCGTAAGCAGCGAAATCGTAGGTTACGTTGATGAAACTTCGAGTGTCTAGATTTCTTATTAATTGACTCTGGTATATTTCCGATGTTGCTATTTTGAATAGTTTCATTTTTTTTTTTATTAGCCACTTTGAACAGATGACACACGAGGATGAGGAAGCAGGCACCCCGACTCCCGAAGGCCTCACCAGCCTCTTGGATGCTCGCCCTGTCGTGAACAACTCCTCAGGCGAAGTGCTGCTCCTGCCCAAGCACAGGAGATGTGCCGCGCATGCCCAGTGGCGACTGTGGACGTAGACAAAGGATGCACGATCAACACGTACCGTCAGATGGCAATGGCCGTGTTCGGAAAACTGAAACTTATTTGGAAGAAGCAGGGCCAGTCCACCCGAGCGGCGGAAGTTATCAAAAAGAAACTAGAGAGATACTTCCCGGTTTCTAACACTACTCGCTGGAATTCACTCTTTGATGCAATGAAGTTTGTTGACGAGGCCCAGAAGGACAAGATGCAGACTGTCTGCGACGCCCTCGCACTGCCGCGTCTACAAAAGGACGATCAGAAGTTCATCGAGGAGTATTTCCAGGTATGCCCAAAAGCTCTCACACGTTTTTGCGATATTTTTACGGTGTTTTTTATTCCTTAGGCCATAAAAGGACTTGCCAAGGCGCTCGCCATCCCAAAGGTGAACAGTACATGTTCATGGGCGCTTTGGTGCCGACATTGGTGGCGCTGATGCGTCAGCTACATTTACTGCCTACGCTCAAGTTTTGCAGCTCGCTTGTAGACATAGTGAAGGTCGCAGTGATGAGGAGGTCCGTTTCTTATTCTTTGGAAAATATGCGACCTCTTTGTTAGCGCCTTTATGTAGAAAGTTACGTCTGCCAGGCAGGCTCATTCACGATTATCAAGACAAGTAATGCACACATTTTCATTATATTATGAGCAAAACGGTTGAAATTATTTGTTACATATTAGACCTAAAGGGCCTTGGCCACAATATTTCTACAATCTTTTTTATCAAGGAACGCATCATATGGCGAATGCTGTGGACGTAACAGCTAGTGCACTTGTACTGCGACCCGCTCGTGAAACGTTTTTTAATCTTTAATGCTACATAGTTGAGTAAATGTTTTTATTTTATTCGTAGATTTTCTGATAAATTCACGTCTGACGAGCTCCTTCGGGCTACAGCGGTGCATCTAAAATTTAAAATTGCATGGATGGATGAAGCGCATAAAAGGCGTTCTCTGCTGCTTCTTTAAGAGGAATCTAACGCAGTGCGCCCTTCCGAGGTAGTTACACGGGAGCCAACATGCGAGAATGACGACGACGACGACGACTCCTAACGACTGCGTCCTAATGTTGGGTTGACCAGTGAAGCACAGCGATGGAAGACTGGCACCTCGTCCAGCTTTAACGACTTTCCCAGCATTAAGAAGATTTTTTTACGCCTCAATACCGCACTTCCTTCTAGCGCACCTCTTGAACGTCTTTTAAGCAAGGGGAGGTACGTTTTCAACATCAAGAGGGAAAGCTAAGCGTCCAGAACTTCCGAAAAGCAGTTGCTGCTTCTATACAACATGGAGTAAATAATAACACGGCGTTATTAAATATACCTAGAAAAGTTTAGCGCTTTCAGAAATTCCCAAATAAATGTAAATGTTGCTCATTTTGTTCTGTCATCCATGTCTTCATAGTTGTATACACATATGAGTATCTTGAGAGTATCGAAGTTACTCTGCCGAAGTAACTGTAACTCTAACGCGTTACTTTTATTTTTAAGTAACTGTAACTGCAACTTAAATACAATTCGGAAAGTAACTGTAACTACATACTTTTTAAAGAGTAACTTACCCAAGACTGCTTGCCGCACAGACGGTCGTCCTCACGATGCGACCATTCTTTTCGATCCACGGATATTATTCAACTTCTGCGCCTTTGAGAGTCCGCAGGGAATTGTGGAAAATCACTCCGCTACTTTTCTGTACGTCTCAGTCCAATTGACGGCGACACAGCTTTGCGGCCTGCTGAAATACTATGATGCCCACGCAAAACGTGCGCTATTCTGCCCACACCTCCCGGCTTCGGCGCGATCGCAATGCCGCTGCGGATGAGGGACGTTAAGCCCACGTGTCGGTCTATAGTTTTCATCACATTTGCCTACTCAAGAACCGTAGAAAATAGGTACCACGCGCGCACTACATGAAGCGGCGACAATCGCGGGTAGGTGCTAGCAAAATGTAAAGGCTAGTCAACTCTTACGCTTAACGGATCAGGCTTTAACAAATTGTGTGTTTCGTTTTAGACGGGAACATTACAAGTCTATTGTATTAAGGGCTTTTCTTGTTGTCTCGCAGGTGTTTCTTCGGAGTTTATGGGAAGGAACAGTGTGAGACAGACAGACAGACAGACAGGCAGACGGACGGACGGACGGACGGATGGACGGACGGGATGGATGGATTGACTGATTTATTTATTTATTTATTCATTCATTCATTGACTAAATTGTTGATTGATTGTTTGACTAAATTGTTGATTGATTGATTGACTAAATTGTTGATTGATTGATTGATTGATTAAGTTGATAAAATGAGAAATTGATTAAATTGATTAAATTGATAAATTGATAAATTGATTAAATTGATAAATTGATTAGAGCGATAAATTGACTAAATCGATTAAATTGATTAGATTTATTAAATTGATTAAATTGATAAATTCATAAATTGATTGATTCATTGATTCATTGATTGATTGATTCATTGATTGATTGATTCATTAATTGATTTATTGATTTATTCATTCATTCATTCATTCATTCATTGATTTATTCATTGATTGATTCATTGATTGATTGATTCATTGATTGATTGATTCATTGATTGATTGATTGATTGATTGATTGATTGATTGATTGATTCATTGATTGATTGATTGATTGATTCATTGATTGATTGATTGATTGATGTAATTGATTGATTGATTGATTGATTAACTTATTCATTCGATTGATCGATTGATTGATTGGTTGGTTCATTGATTGATTGATTCATTGATTGATTGATTGATTGATTATTTGATTCATTAATTGATTGATTCATTGGTTCATTGATTGATTCCTTGATTGATTGATTCATTGATTCATTGATTGATTCATTGATTTATTGATTGCTTCATTGATTGATATCATTCATTGATTCATTGATTCGTTGATTGATTGATTCGTTGATTAATTGATTGAATCATTGATTGATTGATTGATTGATTGATTGATTTAAACTTTCGGTTCAGGAGAGCCGCGGTGCCGCATATAGGCAAGTCGCCCATAACCTGAAGGGCCGCGGCGCCGTGTCCAACGACGATGAGATGGTATTGTACAGATGAATTTAAAAAGGGACGATTATGGTTTAAATGGGGCTTGTGGACTGGGATGAGGGGTTGACGTTGCAGATGAAGAGGCGAAGACCGTTAGGCATAGTAGTGGTCTTCGCGACAGTGGCCTTCGCAAGGCCGCCATGGGCTACTGACTCCCAGAACGCCGGTCCCAAGCGCTTTGCGAGGCGCTCGGAACCGGCTTGCCCGGCTTACAGACGAGCCGGCCGAATTACCGGCGGCGCACGACGTCCAGCACTCCCAAAATGGGCCTCCACGGGTTGACGCCGGGGTTAGCCTAGCAGGGGTCGTCCCTGAAGCGGGCCTTGAAGGTTCCCAGGTTGCAGTCGAGCTTGCAACCAAGCTGCCTCAGCACCCGGTCGATCGAAGACGTGGTGTGTATCACTAACCCGGCTGGTCCTGTGATGGGAAAAACACGTCACACGCCCAGCTGGCTATACATGTTCGTCGATGATTATAGTAAAATAAAATAGGTGAGTGGATTGTAGGGAATCCTCCTTTCTCAAATAAAAGGTTAAAAGTTTTTAAATATTGGTGTCGACGAAAGAGTGAACACTCAGTGTGCTCGTTCGTCGGTTTATTTGTTTTTAAAAGTAAATATTTTAGACTGTATACTTAATAAATAACACAAAATCTTTTTTTTTATTGCGGTAGTGCCTGTTCATGTCAAAAGTCTTGTATAACTTTTATTCTGCGTATACAACAATTACCATCCAACTCGTTTTCGGTAAAACATTACTGAACATATCTAATGCTTTCAAGTTGTCACTTAATTCATACATGTATTTCTGTCCTTGATAGTAACTTCAAGAAAGTTGTTTTAGTTTGCTTTGACTTTACAAGGAGACTGCATATCTTTCTTTCTTTTTTAATTTGCGCCTTGGTAAACTTACACGAAAGACACATACACATGGTCATTAAAGCAGTTAAAAATGCTATTTTCTGGAAACCGTGTGGTCCATGGTTTTCGTCAACATTCCCGATAACCTTGGTAAACCCTATTCCCATGATGCGAAATCGCATGAGTGATGCCTCAACTGTTAAGGCATCGCGTGAGCAATGCCTCAACATTCCTTCATTCGCCTTCAGATTGCAACTGTTTCTAGGTGAGTTTTAATATTTTTTCTGTGTTTTTCTTGAAGGCATGCTGAGACTAGCCCGGACAAAAGGACCGGCTATTGACAGTAAGCTGAAGCATCAGCCGTACGGACGCTTATATTTTTTTACTACAATGCCTAAATTTGGTCATGAGACGTTTTGCTAGTCTGTACAGACCAAATTAACGCGAATATATATGTTTCATTGTTAAGCACATTAGGTAAGATGGGCCTTCGAAATATGCTTGCAATTATCTTTACTGACAAAAAAAAAACAGCTTGGTGAATTTTTTCTGAATACCCAGTTTCCATTACCCATACGTTGTTTTACATCTTGCTCTGGCTTTGCGAGTACGATCGAAGTTCACAGACTCTTGATTCTTACCGAAGGTGCTGGTGGCAGGACAAGTGCGATTCCTTAGAGCCTTCCTAATCTTTCAATGACTTCACTCTTCACAAGCCACTGCGTGAAACCAGTGACTAAAAAAACATTGACGAAAACGGAACCCAGAAAAAAAGAATCAAAGTAAAGTTTCGATTTTTTAAGTACTTTTTGCTGTAAAACAATGTAGCCGGTAGCAGAAGAGTTAGTCCCAACCACCTGGCTCAGAATAGCGGAGCGTCATAAAGACGCCCAACCCAAGAAAGTAGGCGAGCTAACATCAACCAATACAAGAAGCTCTCCTGGGCCGCCCACGAAGAAATGCCCCATCCTGGGAATAACTTCCTCGCCAGCGTTTTCGGCAGCTTAGTCCGGGCAACAGCAGCGTCGCGCACCCAGACAACTTCGCTGAAGGGATGCGCCAGGCACCGCGGCACTTATCGGAGCTCGTGAACAATAAACGGGAGAGGCCGTAAAAGAAACCTGTCGATGACAGTGTGACTCGCGATGCAGGCCGCCTGGGGGCCATAAACGGAGCACGCTTGAGCGGCGGCGGCTTCCTTCTGCGTCTTGCTAGTGCAGCCAGGGCAGTGTTGTACATGTTCCTCAAAAAAAGAAAAAAATCGTTTCTGCTTTTTTTCAGTTTTTAGAACGCGTTCCCGTGACAGGTTTTACATGTGAAAAAAGAACTAGTTCCCGTTAAAAATAAAAAAAAATGGAAAGTGTCGTTACATATACGTGACATCGGTATTTTGCTGATTACCAGATTTAGTTAGATCGAGGAAAGTTTACTTTTTTATCTATCTCATTAAATGCGAGCATACTAATTTGAATGCCGTGATGCAAGGGCACCAGGAGAAGAAAACAAGAGGAAGCAGGGTTTCATTTGTTGATCTATTCACCTTTAAAAACTCAGCTTTTAACCATATTCATGTTTGTGGTGGGCGATTCAGACGAGTCAAATGTACTGTAACCCCACATTGCACGAGCGTTTTACAACCTCACACATTTCGATCTGACAAAGTACATTGTTATAACTTAACAACAGTTGCTTGACTTTATGTAAAACACCTTAAACAGCCAAAAGTAGAAGAGACAGGAAAGAGGTCAGTCGAACGACGTCTCAAACTCAGCTAATAAATTTATTCAGTGAACCTTTTTTATACTTCTTTGAAGCCAAGGCTGTCAACAACCAAAGCAACACACAAAAACAAAAATCATTTTCACTTTTCTATTTTTTCTACAGACTTCGCAGCCAATTGTGCAAAAACTTATGACACACCATGACCATATATATAAAAGGTTTATTGGATAAATTTATCAGCTGAGTTTGAGACGTCGTCTGGCTGACGTCTTTCCCTGTTTTTTCTACTTTTGGTTGTTTCAAGGTTTTTTCACACCCAGTCTCAGGTATTTCAACATTATGGTAAACTTACACCAGCTCGCCTGCGCCCTCGCTGTGTTTACGTCATCAGAAGCTTCTCGATTTTGCTGTCGGCAAGACGAGCAAGTGATGACGAGGGTAGGGAGGTCGTCTTGAAAACTACAAATACTCCTGAAGGTTGGAATCGTTGTTCAGTTTGAACGTGGGGGACAAGGAGAGAAGGAATAAAAGGTAATTATTTTGTATATTTTAAGTGGCCAACGTTAGGGATGCAAGGTTGTGTTCGATGTCTGGTAATCCGTTCTTTTGTTGTAGCTGTCGATATCTTTGTGGAAGTTCAGCAATGGCTGTAGTCGGCTTTAGATTTCTGGGTGTCTGAGGATTCGTGGAAGCAAAGAAAGAAGCTGAGTTTGAAGCGTCCTCATTATGCGTCTTTTGCTTCGACTAAAGTTTGGCTTTCTGTACCGCCGTCTTGGGCACTCAAAAAAGACTCGATGTCCACTAGCTTCCCTGCACCCCACTGTTACCAGGTGAGGTCTACACAAAATAAACGCCAAGATAAGTAACGAGAAAGTTAACGAGGTCCTGCTCTTCATAAAGATTTTTTTTTATTCTCTTGGTATTTTCCTCTTAGAGATAAAATAAAATTACCTCACTCGGCGAAAAAAGGAACGCCGTTACTTTTTTCGTTCCAGTAAAAATGTAACGAGTTCCCGTTCCAGTTCCACCGATGCAAAACAGAACATCGGCTTTCCTTCGTTTCCCGTGAAAAAAACGCGTTCCAGGAACGCCGTTCCGAACAACACTGCCAGGGTGAGAGAAGATCGATACATAAATAAGAACGGCACTGATGGTGGCTGCTCAATGTAGGTCCCCTTACACACTTTTTTAAATTATTTTTGAAGTTTACAGCAAAGTTTAAAACAATGTAAATTTATATATTGGGGAACGTGATTGGGCTCGCTTAAACGATGTATATAATTATTTCGGGGCCAAGTTAGATTAGAGCTTGGTCAAACTGGCAAACACTGTAGTCGTGCGCGTGAACGCTGTGCTAGATTTTTATAATGTCCAAACGCGTCAAAGCTATGCGAAATATATGCCTCAAGCCACGGAATATAAGCACTATATGATTATTATGTTAGACAAAGTTTTCAATATGGAGAATATCTATTAAAAAATATAATATGCTTACACCTTCACCAGCAATCAAAGATTACCGGGTATGCTTGAGAAAAAAAAAAAAAAGGGCGTTTTCGGCCGGTGTATATGAACTACACATCGCATGAAGCTGAAACTTTATGAAAATGTGACGTTACCAGTCAAAATTGAAAGAGAAAGTTTAAGGATGTGACGTCGCTTGGATTAAGTATATATAAAAAAGCCAAATGTTTCTATGCGCCACCTTCCACGTAAGCCTAAATCGTCGGAATAAAAACTGACATTTTGGGTGTCTTTAAAATTTATTTCTGTAAAACAACTTGCCAGCTAGAAATAAAATGATACTATCTTTCTCCCTGCAAGGCGCTTTTCACGACTGACGCTTATGCCCAGAATGTGCGCTCTCGTTTTGGCGATCTTAGACTTTGTCAAACGCGGGCTCATTAAATTGTTTTTTATTTCCAGGTAACGTCATGTTTTCAAACTTTCGCGTTATATTCCAAACCCTAGCATAACGTTCTCATGAAGTTTTAGCTTTGTGCGATGCGTAGTTAATCTACTCGGGCCAAAAAACAGTTATTTTATTCTTCTTCTTAAGAACGCCCGATACGTTTATACTCACCGCCGTGACACTAGCGAAAGCAACACAGAGGATGAATCAACAAACTCAAATGATGGGTAATAAATCTGAACAAAAACAAAGTAAAACAAAACTATCTCCCTTCTGCTGCAACCTTACGGGTCCACATGTGCGTCCCTAGTTGATCGCGCCAAGGTTTGCTGATTTATTACAACCAGTGACGCTGGCAAGTCTTCAGCGTTGACATTCTATAGTGACTACCAACTTGAGAAAATTTGCGCGTCGCTAACGCCATACATGCAAACTATTACTCTGCAGATAATACGATGGCTTCATAAACCAATGAGAACAGCACCAGACGAATTCGTGAAGCAAAAGCGTGAGGACAACAACCCGCTGCTTTTGCTTCTTAAGCTTTCAGTGGGTATGAATGAAAGGCACACTTCCTGCTCTTCACGAGTAGCAGCGTTTTGTAGGTTCCAAATAGCGTGACGTGACAGACACCAAGAAAATAATCTGGAATACCCCACGTTCATTTTGCAAAATATACGTCGTCACGCAAATATTTTATGGTAATGGTTTAGAGACGGTACACAGTATTGTGGTAGTTTATCGTCTACAGGCTACAGTACACAGAGGGCGCTGCGGAGGTTATTACAAAGGTTTTCGTGGAAACGTCCCTAGAACATAAAAAATTAATAAAAACAAAAACCTTCGTATTAACGCACCAGACTGTCGCCGTCTATAACACGGGCTTTACGTACGGCATTCTTCTTTTTTCGATCGTTATTTTCATGAGAAGAAGCCGCATGCCATGTTGAGGACACAGCAGATAACATGTGGCTTCAAAATTGTATGATTTGAAGAAACTATTTAGGTATATGATATATGCGTGTGTTAGCGACTTAACATATGGCGAATATATATCTTACTAAGATAAGAAAAAGAACCCCGAGTGTCTTTATTCCGAACTGGTATTCCTATGAGTTTACATTGTGTGGACTTTTTATGCTGTCTTTATATACAAAAAAAAAAACAGATATTTATCTCTGTACAAATACAATGGTCAGCTCTGTTACCATAAAAAAAATTACACCATCTTCCCGAGGGGAACCATCGGGTGATGCGGAGCATCGTGTTGTTTCCGAGGAAAGAGTCAGTTGCGTGCTGACGTCGAAAGATGGCGCCACCGACTGCCCTAGCGTTACCTCCTTCGTCGCGGCTCGCGGCAGAGGAACTTGGAACGCTCGCCGTTTATTTTTTTTTTTTCACACTTGAAGGAGAGGAGATTAGAGGAGGAGAGTTGCGCGTGCGCGCGCGGTGTGAGGAGAAGCGAACGCACGCGAAGTGCACGCAGCTGGTAGAGAGAGCGAGCGGAGAGAGTAACGCGCAGCTGTTGGAGAGAGGGAAGGAGGAGAGTTGCGCGTGCGTAGTGCGAGTGCGGACTACGACGCCAAGGCCGCGGGACATAGGCCCGAGCAAGAGATGCTCCGCATCTAAAAAAAAACTCTAAATGGAAGTCATGCAGTCCGAATGCAAGAAAATATAATAACAGAAAGGAGCTATTCGCAGCTCAGCCGTACTGTTCGAAGGAGCGCTCACGAAGTTCCTGACGTATTTGTTTCAAAGTGCATGCTCAATAAACGTGTGTGACAAGCACGTAGCGCCCCCTCCAGTCCACCCGTCTGTGGCCGCCAGGCTCGGCGGGCAACATTGGCCAGCGCGCCAATAAACGACGTGGAGCGCACGCCGCCCCGGTCAGTCATCGTCCACCCGCACAACCAGGCTGCGTGTCATTCTTCTCGGCGGGTGCTTCGGCCCCCTTCGTCCACGTTCTCGAAGGATCGTGACAACGTGCTTCAATGATTAAGACATTTCACAAATAGTCCCCACCCGCACCTCACGCACAGGTATATGGCACTGACGATACGTATACACTTATGACACGAAGAGCGTAGAATTGAGTGTTTCTGTTCACAGCACGTATTTTCTTCTTGCAGTGATGAATAAGTTTTTCCTGCCGCAACTGCACAAGAGATACCTTTAAGGCAGGGCTCATATTGGTTCAAGCCGTTGAGAACTGTTCGATTGCTGCGACCTACGCAACTGTAATTGTGTCTCTTTTTTTAGAAAAATATGCATTTAACAATGATCTCTTTTTATTTGCAGGCGTAGCACGAATTCCTAGTCATGTGTCTGTTTGTGAAATCAAAAGAGCAGGAAAAAATAAGATCTCTGACGGTGCTATGTAAAAATATTTGGTTACACTTGTAGAACTTGAACTTGTCATTGCATTCCAATAGTTTATTTTGCGTTTGTGTTAACATAACATATACGATCTGGTTTTCCTTCTGGAGTGGCTTCTGGCCTTGGTGTGTTGTATTTGTTTCATAAGTTGGGTACAAAATGAAGTCACTCATTTGTGCTTATATATAGGGTGGCTCAAGTCACCAGGCTCGATCTAAAATGGACCGTAAAAATCGACGCCTGCACGTAGCAATCTAAACTTTTACGTCAAAGGTGTATTTCACAGGTCGGTTTTTTCTTGCAAAATTACAAAGCGTAGTTCTCTTTCTGTAAAAAATAAGGCCAAGAAACTTGCCTGGGTCAACGGCGGGCGGCGACGCAGACGACCAAGTGGAGGTGCAGGGTGTGTTGGCCGCTCCTATTGATAGATGGCGCTACCTCCTTGTTTCGGTCAGAGCCGTATATTGGGAGAGTTTGGCCAGTGGGTGTGGCGACGAAGGCGCCGGAGAGGAGAAAAGTAAACGAAAGGGAGGAGAGCGCCGAAGGAGCGAGAGAGAAAGAAGGGAGCAGAGAGGAGACGACCGCCGTTTTTACGCAACGCTGTCGGAGAAGAGCACTGCTGAGGCTACGCGTCGTCTGCTACGGGCCGACTTCTTTTTCGCCTGAATAAAAGTTTGTGGCCATACGTCGAGAAAACTTCATTTATTAGCTTTATAACCCACCGAGGAATAATAGTATATCCTTTTCTTGCCAGAGCCAGCGATATAAAAGGAAATAATCGAGATTTAGATGGCGATCCAATGCATTCTGCCGGGAGAATGATCGAAGATGGCGGCCCTCCCCACTCAGCTGGGAGCAGCCGGGAGTTCACGCGCATGCGCTCATGCCTCTCGCTCTGCGCCGCGTGCTGATTGGCTCGCTCGGGAGGAGAGCGTCACGGCGGCGAGATCATAGACTGACCAAACTCTCCCCATATACGCCTCTGGTTTCGGTCAGAGATCTGGTTTCGGTTTGCTTTTAAAGAAATATCGAAAGTGCCCGCGTCGACCGTGGTTTATTGACACGAACATGATCTTTCTTGTAGTCTACCTTTGGCTTGAAAATAAATGCAGGCAATGAGAGCAAAACTTCAAGTAACAAACATAAAAGAAAACGCGATTGCATAACGACAACGCTGACGGCGCTCTTGCAGCCGGCGGATTTCGTCTGCGTGTCGTATGCTTTCTTTCGCTGGTTGGTTGTATCCTCGGACGCTGCTTCCAAGACCTTTTTTGTCGCGGTTGGTGGGGAAACAGCCACATTGCGTCACTTTGGACGCTATATAGACCGCACTTTTGAGACACGGGAGGCTGCCAAAGCAAGCTCCAGATAAACAGCAATTAATGGCTCTGGAAAGAGCCTGTCAGCAGAAGCCCGCCGTTTTCGCGGTTGTCAAAGCCGCTGGTCATGTACAAAATGGATATATATGTGCTCTTGAGTTCTCGTTGTCTTCCGTCCACATGTCCACCTCGAACTTGGAGGCACTTGTGCAGTCTTCGCTCATAATCCCTGAAGGCTGCCTCCCGCATGTTGTCAGTGATCGCATCGAAGGCGGATAGAATGCGCTTCTTTAGTTCCGTCATCGTGCGCACGCGAACTGCGTAGACCTGGACTTTCACGAAACCCCAAACAAAAAATCACAAATTGTCAGGTCAGGGGACCGTGGGGGCCAGGGCATTGTCGGTGACCCTCGACCCATCCAGTTGCCGGGAAAGGTTCTGTCAAGCCAGTCTCTCACTGTGGTGGCGTAATGCGGGGGTGCTCCGTCTTGCTGGAAGATGCACACCTCCCTTTGCATGTGCGAAGCTTCCAGCTCCGGCAAGACGTCCTGTTCGAGCATGCGAAGGTAGTATTCGCCGGTGACCGTGCCCTCAAAAAAGAATGGACCGACAACGCCTTCTCTCCAAAGTCCATACCATACTACGACCTTTGGTGACTGGACAGCCTCTTCAGTGATCCAGTGGGGGTTTGTCTCGGACCAGCAGCGGGTGTTCTGCTTCTTCACGTGCCCATCCAGATGAAATATAGCTTCGTCCGTGAAAAGCAGAAACGGAAGGTGGTTCCTGTTTTTGGAGATGCGTCCAAGTTCGTCCACGCAGAACTGCTTTCGCCGTTCATAGTCATCTGGCAGCAGCTCGAACAGGACCTGTGGCTTGAACGGATACATTTGTTGGCGGATCACCCTCCAGACGAAACTTTTACTGATGCCAAGTTGTCTTGCGACTTGTCGCACGGACAGACGTGGGTTCAATGCAAATGCCGCAAGCACGGAGTGGCGCTTGTTCTGCTGTGGCGACCTCTCTTCGAGTACTCGCAGCCTGGTCTGCACAGTGTTCTCTGTGTTGAATCGGTGTACCCAGCGCATGAGAGTCCAACGGGTGGGTGGACGCCTACGAAAAGTGGCTCGAAACTTCGATCTCAACTTGCCTCATACTCCTGGTTTCTGTAAACCAGAGGACAACATGTGCCCTCTTTTGGACGGTCAGGTGACGTATTGTGGCTGTTTTCTCACCAACCGCGACAAAAAAAGGTCTCGGGAGCAGCTCGAGACCTTTTTCGCTGGTCGGTTGTATCCGAGGATACAACCGACCAGAGAAAGAAAGCATACGACACGCAGACGAAATTCGCCGGCTGCAAGAGCGCCGTCAGCGATGTCGTTATGCAACCGCGTTTTCTTTCATTTTTGTTACTTGAAGTTTTGCTATCATTGTCTGCATTTATTTTCAAGCCAAAAGGTAGATTACAAGAAAGATTATGTTCGTGTCAATAAGCCACGGCCGACGCGGGCACTTTCAAAATTTCTTTAAAAGCAAACCGAAACCAGATCTCTGACCGAAACAAGGAGGTAGCGCCATCTATCAATAGGAGCGGCAAGCACACCCCGCACCTCCACTTGGTCGTCTGCGTCGCCGCCCGCCGTTGACCCAGGCAAGTTTCTTGGCCTTATTTTTTACAGAAAGAGAACTACGCTTTGTAATTTTGCAAGAAAAAACTGACCTGTGAAATAAACCTTTGACGAAAAGTTTAAATTGCTACGTGCAGGCGTCGATTTTTACGGTCAATTTGAAATCGAGCCTGGTGACTTGAGCCACCCTATATATATCAGCTCGTAATATAGGTTCTGTAGTCATAATTTTTCCAGCCTCTTACGTAATCTTCTAAATGGTGTGATATGCAACATTCTAGGAATACCTGACGCTGACGATAATAAATAATGCGTTTTATTATTTATTTTTGAATGTGTTTGCTTGCACGTTCAAACGCGCGAGGTTAAACTTCATGCTCTTTTAATAGCAATCTGCTGTAAGCTGTAATCGGTGTTTTTAGAAGAAGGCATGGTCTCCGGATGTTTCAAATTTACGCTACAGACATAAAATTGAGTAGCCATGTTTGTTTTGAATTTTTTCAATAGCTATGCCCTAAGACAAACCGGCAGTCTAGTCAAGACAAGGGTATGACCT
>JAZHYW010011036.1:0-23980 GCA_037355805.1 Ixodes ricinus | reverse complement strand
AATTCATACTCTCTAATTATGTATGTACCATGTTCGAGCACTTCTGCTTTAAATTCCAGGTCGCTAATCTAAGAAACCGATTTTATGCGGTCCCTTCAAACCGCCATCAATCCCTTCCACTCACGTGGTATATTAGCCCCGAGAAGTTCGCGTGGCGCCCCCTTACGGCGAACCGGGGTGACGTCACGGCGAGGAGAGAATTTTTCCCCGACTCGCCCCGCTCGCCCTGTGGAGGCTGTGACGACGCTAGCTGTCGGCGCGCTCGTTTCTATTTAATTTTTTTTGTGGCGTGTTTTTCGTAGGAAGTGTAAATTTTTCTATGTGGCTTTATTGAGGTATGGCCTGTAGCTGCAGGCGAAACTTCAACCAACATTTTAAGCATGGTTGACAGCGCAGGCAACGCATGAATCACAACTGGTATACGAAAATAAAGAAATATGGCCACAATTGCAGGAGCATCACTATAGATTTACATCTCACACAATAAATGCTGCTGATGGTCTTAATGAATTGGCTGGTTATGTATACTATTTTTTGTATCTGTTTTTAAGCAAGATCGCCGAAGCAGAAAAGCTGCATGCTGCTCGGGCAACATGCTAAATACAGTCTGGGCCATGGGGAGAGAATCACAAGTAAGACAGCCCAAGTGCAGGGGCAAAGTAAAAAAAACAAGGAACATTTATTATATACATTGCTCGCATTTCACCTTTGCTGGATTCGGATAGTATTTCAATGGACTACACGGGTGGTATCTGTGGACTTGTTTATATCAACCCTCAAGTAATGTATAACAAACGTAAGCGAAGGTGTCTAGCTCGTTATTAGTCCCTTAAGCCCTAAAATTGAGATTTTACTTAAATCGAATTGTCCTGAAGCTAAAATACCAGAAGTTTTTCGCACGCAGACTGTCACCCTTCACAGGTTCCACATTTTCTGCTACTAGTGCTGCATCTACCACTGGACAGACGTTCGAATGCTTGCTTTTACTCCTGTTTTCCTCTGTTGTCAGAGAGTCCAGCTGTAGGGAGTTTGGAGGCTGAGGAAGCTTTTGGGGACCTGCAGCAGTGTCTCTTTTAATTGGAAATAAATGACAATTCAAACTAAACGGTGTATTTTCCGAATACCCAAGGCTGGAATAAAGAATGTCAGGAAAAAGTATAAAGATTCCAAATTACGGTACTATTGCTGTGCATATTTTGGGCAGTTCAATACATATCATACAGGCAACTGGGGGCTATTCGGCCGTTTTTGCTGCTACCATACAAACTAATTTCCAGTAATTATGCATCTTCTAAGAAATATGCTTGCATAGGTGTATAAACTGTATAATTAATTCACGAAGAAGCTACATTTATGTAAAACAACCCTGGTCCACGAGCACTTCAAAGATCGTCAGACGCAGGGCCTTTAAAACATCTGCGAACCAGCGCATGCAGAGTGGCAGCGCAGAGTCGGGGTCGCGAGCTAATTTGCCGACCACTCAAAGGCCCATGATATAAATGCCACTTCAAATGCCTTGAAAGCGGGATGTAATATCGTCCTAAATCATGAACATGCAAGGAACAGAATTCCAGCGTCTGAAACACTTGCGCCACCGCTTCACCGACAACTCGCAAAATTGCCTTCTGTCGTGTGGGGACGGGGAGGTTCATCGGCGGAATCGCCTCCGCCGATAGCTTTCGGGATTTGTAACCCAATTTTAAAGGTAAAAGGGACAAGCAGGCTTATAAAATGTACGGAAGCACGTCTATATCGGCCTAACTCAACGTCTTGTACACCGGGTAAACGAGGCCCAGCTCCTCGAAGAGCTTGCGGCACACAACGCCAAACCAGGAAACCGGTGCTGGGAAGCGAGCCGATGCGAGATCGCGGAGCAGAGTCCTCTTCCTGACGTCACGGTACACCTCACCCAATCAGGGCGCGGCGACCGCAGCGACGCTTGTGTTCGCTCTCGGGGCTAATAGGGTAGCTCCGCGGTTTTCACGATATGAAACGAGCCGGAAAAACCAATGCCTGAAGAGACGAAGCTGGAATTTTCCCAAAATCTGGTTTGATGTATTGCATTTTAGCTAATAAAACTTAAAAGCCAAACTATTTTTTTAAATTTTTTAAGCAGCTCTTTGGCACCCGTTTCCGGCTTGAGCGGCGTCGGCGTCGGCGTCGGCGTCTGCGTGACCGCGCGTTGCATTATGGGACGTTTCTCATAATGACGTCACGATGGTCACGAGTGACGTCACTCGTGACGTCACCGCACGTTGCTTTATCGGTAAATTTCCGCGCTAAATTTAGTGGAAAAACTTTCCCATAGATTAGGCGGAAAAATAACTCTACTGAATTTAGCGGAAAAAAATTCCCTGCCAAATTTAGTGGGAAAAAGTCCCTGCTAAATTGAGCGGAAAACATTCTCCGCTAAGTTTAGCCGAAAAACATTCCCCACTAAATTTAGCGAAAAAATGTCCCCCTCCCCCTAAATACAGCGGAAAATATTCCCCGCTAAATTTAGGTGAAAATAATCGCCGCTAAATTTAGCTAAAAAATTTTCCCGCTTAGCGGAAAAAAATTTCCGGCTAAATTTAGTGGAAAAAAGTTTCCGCTAAATTTAGCGGAAAAACGTCTCCGCTAGATTTAGCGGGAAATATTTTCCGCTAATTTAGCGGGAAATTTATCTAAAATTTCCCGCTAAATAGGACGGGAGCAGGAGAGGAGGAGGGGCATACCCTTCTCTCGGTACCTTCCCTCCTCCTCCTCAAGAGCTGCTCTCTGACTCGGCGTTTAAGGGGATTGTAAACGTCTTTCATTTTTTTTTCTGTAGAAAATGACACTAATATTCTAGCACGGTCAACGGCGGACGAGTTCGCAGACAACCGAGTTAGCAATGCGTGTAACACGTAACGCCATCTCTAGATGGCCACAGCGAGCAGATGGCGCACTCCGTTGTCTGCTTTCTGTATACATTAAAAGATGGCGCGCACGCGCCATTTTTCATGTCTCCCATATTGGTCCTCCCATATTTTTCTTTTCACCTCCCATATTGGTCTCATTTTTAATCTGCTAAAATGCACCCACTCAACACACATTCGAATAAAGTTTAGGCTTTTTTTATATGCAGGCATCAATTTCTACACCTGGTTTTACAGCGTAAGGTCCATGGGAGACGCCATATATCTGTAATGGAGGTGAGCCAATATTTCTGATTACAAAGATATATCTTTCAAGCAGAAAACAAATATTTTAGAGGTTCAGCTGTTGAGCCTAGGCAGGTGGGGTAAGGTTGAGCACGGTTGATGAAATCATTTCGGTTGCCACAGAATCAGCTAGATTGACGAGAAGATATTTCGTTTCTGACCCTGAGGTTTTAAAGCTCAAAATCTAAAAAAGGACACCACTGGAGCTTCCATTAAGGGACTCTTGATTCGGAACACCGATCTCACACGGAGGGGTGTTCTTGTGGTGAATTTATACGGACAATTAATTAATCCTTCATCATAGCTATTCTAGAACTTGATTTCTTGCTATGAACATCGCGTGCTTCAAAGCCTGATGCACCCTAAATGTTTTTATTTATTGGTGTCTTGATCTCCAATGAAGCACGTAGGCGAAGTATGTTTCTTATTCGCTTAAACGTACTATTGGCGTTCCAATGTTACAGTCCGTAGCAAACTTATGCGGAACCCGCAATGCTGTGCCTCATTTCATGCGAGCGCTACTCTGGCAGGAGCCGAAACAATGCTACGACGAAGCGAGCAAAGGGAAGAGCCCGAGCAGGAATTGCGGCTCGTTCAAGGCCGATATCGCTGCTGAGCTGGAGACAACGCAGTAACGATGTCTGACGGGCGATCTACGCTTTTCGCCCCGTCGTCGCACTGCGGTCATGTAGGTGTGTGCCGAAATTGTGATGTCTAGGGTTCTGCTGCGATTTTAACCCCAGACGAGCGGCCTCCCTGCTCTGGCTATTGCATTGAGTGTCACGTCGTCAGAGCAATTTTTCGGCTGCCACCAGGACAGTGCTCCAACCTCAAAAGGCACAGTTCGCGTGTTCCGTATAAGTTTCGTGAGTACTGTACGCATTCCTGCATTTTGCTGATAACGCATTTGAAACCGGACGGCCTGTGAGTTTTTTTTATTTTTAATTATCTTTCTCTTCTTCTCAGAACGTTCAAGAAGGTAGGTGTTGGAAGGTGCGCTCCAAGAAAAGAGACGGTTCAGTCTGAAGTAGAAAATACACAAAGAAGGGCGCTTCATGAGTGAGGTTTTGCTGAACAAGCTAGAACGAGAGCTCACGTCAGCGTTCATTGCTTCAGGGATGAATGTCTCTGAGGTTGGTCTTCTCGGCAGTAGTAACGGATGTGTTACGACATCGAGATGACACTGAAATATATCGCCTATTTTGTCGAGCGCGATGGTGTAACCGGAGCGTCTGGACGAAATCTGTCGGGGACCTAGGTCGCGCTACCGTTGCTAGGTGTTTTATGACCTAATTAATGATGCGGAAGTTTCCGTGCGAACTAAACACAAACAAAGACAGGAGAAAAGCAACAATAACTAAATACAAGTGCAATTGCCTCCAGACGAGAACGCCGTGACTTCACGTCATGTGAACACGTCGAGAGCCGTGAGGTCACGTTACGTCACGGGATCATGTGGCACCACGACTTCACATAATATCACCTTACGTTAAATGTATTCAGAAAAAAGGAACAATTACTTCTTTAATACTTTTAATCTACAGCGCGCAAAAATGATTGAAACTCAAACTCTTTGTTTTTATCTAATTTTGGAGGGGAAGGCAGAAAAAAAAGCAGCTAAGGAGTTGCTTGAAAATAAAGCCTACGCCTCCCCCACAGCAGTAATAAAAAAACACGAAATATAAAATGTTCGTAGCTCAACAAAGTCATCAAGATAAAGAAATTATACAATCAATTTATATCTTAAGTTATTTAAGACAATCCAATAAAAAAGCAAGCACACTCAATCACTCACAACGGTAAAAATGAATCACTCGATCAATAAGTGCTATCAACTGTCACATAACAAGTCTACGCATAACTTGTTGAAAAATTTATCTGTGTGGTTAAGATATAAATCTGAATAATACCAGTTTCCTACGTCTTGAATATTTGTTTTGAAGGATTAAAAACTAGAGCGCGTTAGAACACACAAATATTTAGTGTCTTGTTTGAGGACACTCTCAATTGGACTCCCCACATTGAGAAAATGAGATGCTGTTTATCCAGGACAAGAGGGTCATTAAATAAACTCCGGAACTACATACAACAGTGGTTAAAGTTACAACCGTACTATACAATCGTTTTTAGTCTTCCTGACTGCGATATTGTTTAATAGTATAGTATACAACTGCAAAAACAAAAATCTGCATGTTACACTGCAAAATAAAGCCTTTGAATTAATTGAAAACCTTGGAAAATATGGTCGCTAATTGTCACTTTTTCAGGAGTATAAGATATTGACTGTAGAGCAAACTATGTCCCTAAAATATCAATCATCAATTTTAACATAATCAGAACGAATCAATCACTGTTTTTAACACGTATCCAAAAAATCAAGGAAACTACAGTTTACGATGTATTCATTACGTAAACATCAAAGCTCTCACAAATTATGGCTTCTAGCAACTTACATATCTCTTTCCAGACACACTGAATACACATCCTACCATAGCTCAAATGGTGCAAAACAACGGTTCCTTTGGGACGTTGAAAGATAACATATCTTAATATATATTTTAGGTCTCTCATTGATCTGCAGCTCGTACCTCGGCTTTTCAGTTGCATTCAATTATATTTTGTAAATATACACTGCTGAGTGCTGTAGATAACTAGGGGCTGGGGTCCCGTCAAAAGACGTTTGTCTTCTTTTATCTCACTCCCAGACATGTTTTTGTCTCAAATAAAGACTACATACATACATACATACATACATACATACATACATACATACATACATACATACATACATACATACATACATACATACATACATACATACATACATACATACATACATACATACATACATACATACATACATACATACATACATACATACATACATACATACATACATACATACATACATACATACATACATACATACATGATCTAAGTTGGTAAAAAGAAACAGAGTAAACCAATGCTTTAAAACTATTTACAAGTCCTGTTCGCCTTCGGCTCAATGTAGCTTTGAGACACAAATATCTAAGCGATAACACGAGGAATGCCCCACACACCTAGTAACTTCTTTTAGCTAAAAACCTCCTTAAGAAAGAAGTCAAGAATGGTAAATGTACAGCAGGGATGTCAAGAGACAGAATGAAAAGGCCAGCAATTATACCGTTCAGTGATAATATGTGACACAATCTCAAGAAGATAGGAGACCGTGTAAATGTAGATGTAGTCTTTTTAACCCCTAGCAAACTCTTAGGATTATGCAAAAAAGTCAGCTGTATTCAAAAATCCTAATACAGGCTGCAAAAAAAAAAAATCATCAAACCCGTTTCATTTTTTGCTTTGAAGGAGTGGTTTATTCTATTTCCCTCTCGCTTGGCAAACTATATAGGACAAACTGGAAGATGTGTAAATGACCGCTTAAGAGAGCACAACAGCATAAAAAAGCAAATTTTGGACATCTAAGCCTCCATTGCCGGACTGCGGATGCCCAGCAGTCTTTAACAAAAAAACCTGCACTATTATTAGCAAGAGTTTCTCGACTGCTAACGCGAAGAATTATTGAGTCTGAGAACATTGTGAAGATGGATCGAAAATCTGTTAGTAATCCCTGTTTAACGTTATCCAGAACATTGTTATTTTACCTAGAAGCAAAGGGATACTAACGAAGTGCAGTTGATGTGCTAAGGTGTAAAAAGAAAACGAAATTCATCTGATTAGATAGCAAGCGCTGAGTGAGTGATGATTAATTTTTACTGGTGTGCGTGTTTGAGTTTGAATGGTTCTTGTGCGCTGTAGAGTACAAGCATTATGAATAGCCAACTCGCCCAATCCTCCATCTTAAACATATCACTTCTTTACTACTGCATTCCCTGAAATATAGTATTTGTTTTTAGACAAAGATCGATAATTTTATTTATCCTTGTGATATTGCAGATCTTTAGTAAAAGTAGAAATGGCAATACAAGAAGCAATAAATAAAAATAAAAGTGTTTGGGATTCCTGTTTGTTTTATCCTCAAGTAATGGCCAACTGCGATCGATATGTAAAAAACAATGATTTTTATTGATTAAGGTTACTAAAACTTGGAGCATCTTTCTATTTTGATGATTTAAAATTTAGCATCTAACAGATGCTTACATATAAAAATATTACGTATATATATTTTTTACCAGCCGGAACGGAACCAAATGGAGAGTGTTTTTCCTAAAGAGCGACAAAAACAGGACAAAAATGCGCAGATGACGCGGAAAGGAACATTCTGAAAGCCTTAAAGGCAGCCGATCGAAAACATCCACGCCAGTTTAAGGCTCCGAAAAAGTTCCTTTTCGAGACGTAAAAACAACACTAACGAAAAACAAGCCACTGCAACATACTTCAAAGTGTTGCTTCCGAAAGGAAACATCTGCTCTGAATAGACCTAGACGTAAAAACATGTCTGTACAAATAAAATAACAAAATATTCCCACTCTGCGTATTTTGTGGCAAGCGCTCGCCGCTCAGAACACTATGGTTTCCAATTTTCGAAATACGTTTTTTTTTTTCGGAAACAAATACGCATGAAAAATGCAATATTTTCTTCACGCAGTTCCTCCGTACTTTCTCTAACGTCCTCTGCAAACCATCGTGCTTTTGCATTATTTGTAATCTCAGAAATATATTTCTTGTCACTTTCTAGATGTCAACACCTGGTCCAAACTGCCACGACAGAATTTTGTCGTAAGCGACCAAAGCAGTTCTAGGATGTACGAGGTAGAATTGAAAAGTTCCGGGATTGCGCTCGTAAGTTTGGTGGATGTATGGGCTGCAGAATTGAAACGCATTCTCCTTCAAAGTAAGATTCCTTTCGCTACAACACATTCCTGCCAGTGGGTCTAGAGGTTCAAAGCACTTCTGGAACTTATTCTTTTCAATGTCCTTCAGTTTATCAAGCGTCGAGTTTTTAGTTCATCCGGGCAAGAAAAGCGAAAACCCTGAAGTTCACGTGCAAGCTGTGGGAACAAGTGGAAGTTGCAGGGTGCATGGTCAGGTAAGTGCGGTAAGTGTGGGAAGGGAAGGTCAACAGGTATTGTTTTTGGTGCGAAAAAGACGAAGCAAGGAGTTAAGACGTTGTGCTGTGTTCGTCCCCTTCTGTGTTCCTGAGTCTCGGGTTTTATTACCATAAAACAAGGAGTTACCTGTTATCCACAATATTCATGGTATTCGAACTTTTTCTGCTTTTCCTGAATTATCCAAATAATTTGAATAATCTCTAGCATTGCACGGTGACGGTCTTGTCGCCGTCGAATCGCTGTGTCCCCGATTGGTCGATCGATTTGGTCTAGCAACCGTCGAGAACAGAAGAAGCTTCGTTTGGCGGTGGTAACTTCTCTTCGTTCATTTGCTGTCCGACCTCACACAAGTTACGTCGCAAAATTATGGATACGTGAGCGCCTCTTCGCGGTGGTTTATGTGGGGCGGCTTGAAAATGCTGCAGTCACCAATGCAAGTGCAATACGGTCCAGTAGATTATCGAGTTACGCCACAACCCGTGGTGCCACACCGTAATCCCTCTGCTTTTTCTACCGGACCTAAATATAAGATGTGCCAACTTGAGTTACGCCTTCAAATCAGTATCTATTTATCTATAAAATTTGAGCCATTGCAATGTCTTGTTGTTGCGATCAGTGAGATGTTAGGTTAGGTGAAGCAGTAATTGTCTCGTCCTACCAGTCGCACACATGAAGGCGTCATGGGACAAAGTTGGAGACAGCTCACTATTTTCTCGGCAGCGGATGTATTTTTAGCTTGCGCATTACACCCTAGGATGTAGCATTTGTTGTGTTCTTAACTTTTCACTGAGCATATAGTTCGATCATGTTCACGCTGCCCTCCAAAAGGCTGAAATTAGTCA
This sequence comes from Ixodes ricinus, assembly GCA_037355805.1. Taxonomy (NCBI): domain Eukaryota; kingdom Metazoa; phylum Arthropoda; class Arachnida; order Ixodida; family Ixodidae; genus Ixodes; species Ixodes ricinus. The sequence continues at coordinate 14,902 of JAZHYW010011036.1, read as the reverse complement.
TAATGCCATCACCTATTTAATCTTTGCCCTCCTTTAGATTTCAGTCAGGATTTGTGTGCTCCCAGCTTCGTGCGGAAGTACGCTCTTTGTGCAAACGGTTATTTCTGTTCTGAAACGCCATCGGAGTTGGTATAATCTTATAAAAACAAACACCAACTTGGGATGATTTCGTACCTGGTTGGGGACAAGACGAATATTAGTTGAAGTAATACAAAAATTTTGGATTTTCAACTCTGGTCGTTTTTCCACGCGAACTTATTTGTGTTCATAATTTTGGCGCTAGGAAACCGGTTGGCTTAAAAGTTGATTTCCTGCGATGGGAAATCCAATTCTTTGACTTTAACTATACCTATGAGCAAGAACACTTCTAGAGCACAGCTCTGGAGGCGCCTGTTTCCGCGTATAGCGGCGTCGCAGTCGCCGTCGGCGTAACCGCCCCCTAAATTTAGCGGGAAATTGAGCTTAGTGTTGAGATCACGTGACGTCAATTTTACCACTAAATCTAGTAGATAATCTAAATTTGTTCATGGGTGGCGTGCCACGAAGTTATTTGACGTCATTTTCCCCGCTAAAGTGAGCGGGGAAACTGAATTGCTGTTGAGGTCACGTGGCGTCAATTTTCCAGCTAAATTTAGCGGGGAAACTGAGGGAGGAGGGGAGGGTACGGAGGAGGAGGATGGGCATAGCATACCCTCCATACCCTCCTCCTCCTCCTCCTCAAGAGCTGTGCTCTAGTTTCGCATTACAGAGACTTGAAAACGACTTTAATTGTTTTTTCTTGACCCTTACAAGACGCATTCTTATTTGATAATAGTTGTATAAATAGAACAGAAAGTATTGAATGATTAAGAGTTTATGTCTAAACAAAAATTTTATCAATACTTTTTTTTTAAAGTTTGATTTTAACGGTTAATAGCGTAAGCATGCAATGTAAACCATGCTAAAAAACTAAGGACTTGAACTAGCTTTTTCATAAAATTACGCTCTACAACATCAATCAGCCACCTGACGCTGAGCAGACATAGTTTCAACCTCCGATTTCTGCTTTTTCACAATCGTTCTTCATGCAACCTTTTTATAAAATTTGATAAGCCCCACAAACGCCATTGTAAAATCGTAGTCCAGGGCGGCTTGCTAAAACTGAATTTTAGCTTTGGATGTGTGTAAAGAAGCAGTGCCGGCGATAGCGCACGCGCAGTGGTACATGAAGTGCATCTCAAATGATGGCGTTCTCCAGTCTAGCCAGGAATGTTTTTCTCGTGATATCTGATAAGAAACTGTTTTTAGCAAGCCGGCTCCTGTAATTTTAAATTGATGTCCTCATTGAGTACATTAGGTTATTTTGTTTGATTAAAATCAGTATATTTTAAGTGTTCATACACTTTACCTACGTTTAACTCAAAAGATCAACACACATGCGCCTTTTTGTAAAACACAAAACAAAAACAAAAAACACATCTTTCTAGGGTCGTTTTGTATAAAGCAGAAATAATTGTGATTTGAATGATGTGCTATAGTAGTCTAATAATGTTCACCCTATAATTTGTGTTCTTAAAATTCACCACTAACTAACGTATTGTCGTCAAAACTTTGTAACTACCCTTCACCAATTTTTGAATGGCGCTGGTAGTATTACTAAATAATGAATAAATGAATATATATATAAATACATATATTCTTCAAGAATATCCTGATTCACAAAAGTTTAGATATATCTCCGCAACATTAAATAGGCGGCTAAAATATGCAAACCGGTAACGTGATCTACATTGATAACTCTTGCTCTGGTGACTTTTTTCTTCCTTCTCGCTTATGCCCAGTAGACTTGCAAACAAATTAAATGGGATTGCAATTGTTCCTAGATGCCTGACTCTGATCATCGACAAGGAATGACAAGGCACCTACGTAACGATGGAGATTCCCAATAGCGATGTAAGGTTAACTTAGGGGCCTAGTGTGTGTATGTGTGCGAGGAGAGGGGAGGGGGGGTGGAGGAGCTACGTGATTTAGGTGTGACGTAAGCTTGCACTCAACGTAAGGGGAATGGTCACCAGGAAAGACACACTATCAAGAGTACATAGTCGGTTTTAGTTTGAGTAGAAAATAAAGATGGATATACTTTCAGAAAGAGCGAGTTACAACACCGCGATATTGATCAAACGATTGCACAGCGCACACTGGGCAGGTACTGAGACCTAGGTGTGCTTAGAGTACTCGGTTGCAAGTAGTCTTTTCATTTGTGAAACATCGGTAGTTTCTCGAACTGTGCTAAACCATTTCACATAATTTCGGTGGGAATATAGCTTAACCTTGAATCTCGGGATTTGTTTAAAATAAATTAAATGTAGTGTTTTCGTTACTGAATGGAAAATAAATGTTTATCTTATCAATAAACACCTGTACGCTTTGTCGGATAGGCATACATACAATCATTATTCATGTTGACATCACATCTGGACAAAAATGTGTAAGTGTAGTCAATAGATGTGTCTTGACCCTTTCTTTGGTTAAAATTGAATTCAAATAAGAACCAAGTTTATATTTTAATATGTTGCTTTGTACCATATATATTAATTGTTGTTAAAGGGTGCACGTTTCGTAAGGCTCGCACCAGGCAAACGCTCGTAAAACGTTGTTTTATTCCTACAAAATGTAGAACAGTTTGTCATTGCTAATAACATGCAAAAGAGCAAAGGCAGCGATTGATTTTAAATAACACGCGTTTTTGAGTATTTATTTCCCTGAGTGATTAAATATTGCGTCATAATGCATAAAAACAATGTAATGTGTTTTATGTTGTAATAAGGCAACCAGCATAATTACAAGGAGCTTATATTATTTTTAGGAAATATATTTGTGCAAGTTTTACAGATAGGTATGCTGGACAAGATAAGGTCACATACTTTAAGGACAGCGATTCGTGTTTTATTCCACATTTTTTATTTTACGGGTATGATAGAAAATGCTTTACGACAACGCGCGCCCGGCCTCCACTCTCGTGTCAGGCGTTGCCGGAGGGAAGCAGGGGACTGCGGCCACGTCTGTCTCCTCTCCGGCCCCGTAGAACATGGCGGCGCCTGTAGGCATCTATATCGTCAAGGGCTTACCTCCTCGGTGCAGTAGCGAAACGTGCGCCGTCCACGCCAGATACACCGCAGATCGATCTAAGGAAGCGGGAGAACTGACGTTCACGCTTTCGCATTCAAAACACATAAGAAGTGCTTAGGTGTCCTCGAAATGTTTTCACACAAATGTTCAAAGATACACAATATTCAACTATCAGTTCATATCAGATTTGCCTACTGCATGTGATCAACCTCCACAACCTCGCTTTTTTCCCTTTAACTTTTTTAATGCGGTACGATATTATACTTAAGATATCCACGCAATACGTGCACCAATAGTGTCATAATTGTTGTTCCATTCTTAAGCCGTTGCTTTAAAGACGCTACACCATCTGCCATTAAATATTTTATATAGTCCTCTGCATTGGATATTTTGACAGATGCTCCAGCAAATATTGGTTCTGGCGGTCCTTTCTTCCCTGTAGTGACCGGGCGGAATCCCGACGACTTTGCTGATGATGAGGTCGACGTCGGTCGTTGACGTGGTGTGAATAACTTTATATATACAGAGAATAGAATGGTACAGCAAGCTTTATGAATCGCAAATGAACATTCTAGACATGCCGCGCACCCTTCATATGCGGCTGCTCGAGCTTGGGACCTGCTCACATAGCTCAGTGAAGAACGCTGCATCTGGAGCATTACAACTCCCTCAATATCCCGGTACTCGTGCAGCGCTTTTCTTTAGAAAACAAAACACACATAAAACAACGCATGATGGTGGCATCATTTATTTTTTCTAACGCTATTTGTTAAATCAGACATCACTTCGTGTTTGCCCTTCTCATTCGTTGATTCTGACGCCAGGTGTCAAGTATTGCTTCTTGCCACACGAAGATTTGGAATATGTGCCGTGTGTAAACTTTAATGTTTATGAGTTCAGATACTTAGGTGTGATAATCACTTCTAATCTTCAGCTAAAAAAAGTCAGTATATTCTCGATCGCTACAGAAGGCGCCGGCAGAGCTTTGGTGACTGAAAAGGCAGCTGAAGCACTGCACACTCAGCCAAGCTTGTAACTTGTAGTACATTAGTTTAACCAGTTTTAGAGTATGCGGACGTGGTGTGGGACCACGCCGTAGAGGCGAAAATTTAACATCTCAAGAAAAGGAAAGAAGCCTTTGCGTACTTTTTGTATATAACGATTACAGAGGAATAAGTTCCATCACTCAATTGTACCAACAATCCAAAATTAACCATCTATCATGTCGTCGCAAGAATAATTGACAAAAGCTTTCAAATACCATTGTTCATGACTCATCCTGCCTCTCACTTAACAAATTTATGCAATTTAATACCTCACGTCAAAGGCGTCACAAACATGTAAACACGATTGTTGTACCTACTGCCGTCCCTAGTGTTTAAAGAAATTATTTTTGATGCGTTCCATTAATAAAGAGAAGACCATTTCTGCTAACATTACGAGTGCCTCGTCCTTTCAAGAATTTTCCGCATCACTTCAGTGTTAACTTTAAATTAATTTTTGAATGTTTCTGTATTGTTTTCTTTTCTATTTTTTTTGTTATTTTAAGTTATGTACATGTCCCTCCTGTCCCCGCAGCCAAATGGCAGCTGTCAGTATGGGTTAAAATATTTTAAAAAAAGGTACGGCGCTTAATACGGTGGGTATTACGGAAGAGCAAATATCGCCGCGTGCGAACAGCTTACTCAGCAGCACGCTCGACTCTTACGCCGCTGACTAGGTTTGATCCCTGCCAGCGCATGTCGTTCTTATCTTTCTTTTTTTTCTTTGCTTGACTGTAATGTTTCATATGACTCGAACATGTTGTTATTTGTTCGAGCTCGGAAACGTCTAAATACGCACGCGTTTACAAAGGAGCTGCATGGCTGCTTGAGTCAGTCGTCCTTCCGTCGCCGTCAAAGCATGGTGCGCCTCAGAATACCAGGTTCGATCTAAAACGGACTGTAAAAATCGACGCCTGCACGTAGCTATGCAAACTTTTTATCGAAAATATATTTCACAAATCGTTTTTTTGTTGTAAATTTAGAAGTCTGTAGCTCTTTGCAAAAGGCGTGGCCAAGAAACTTGCCAGGGTCGAACGGTGGGCGGCAACGCATTAAACGTTAAATTTAATTTTGTTTGTTTTCTATTGGGGGGATCGGTGGCCGGAGCGCGTTAGCGCACATCATCTTGGGCGCAACGTGGAGCTAAAGTCTCGCAGCGGCAGAACACAAGATCCTTGGTTCAATCCCCATCCCTGCCCGTTTCGATGTGGATGAGTATCGTACCGGCGCGGTCGCACCCACTGCGTGGAGCACGTTAAAGACCCCAGGTTTGCGGTTGCGGCTGCGCTGGCTAAATGTCGAGCTCAATAAAGCTGGGAGACAAGTCGCCCGTTGAGGCAGAATTTTGTGTTCTAGGCTGTATAAACATACACACAACCCAATTTTAAGTTCTATTAATAAGTTTATGTTTTTATTTAGACAATATGGCACAGCTGAATCCAGCCGCTAGCGGGTTCATGTGCGACGCAACGCATAAGTAGGGTGACCCATACGCACCCGCATTGAGGGCTCGTGTCCCGCGTCCTGCAAGAAATTTTCAAATCTTGAAGATGTCCCTTACTTCATACTGTCGTAAAATCTACTCTTGCAAACTCATGGTGCTGCCGAACAACGAACACGGGAAGAGCGAAAATCGCTGGTAATCGTATGAAACGCATGGGTACGCCATTTTTTATTCAAGCATTGGTGAGGTTAATCGCCGTTCTTGCAGTGGAACTGACGCGCATGCTCCGTTTTGCCTCTCCCCTGGTGGCAAAATATTGCAAGAAAAATGGCCCGCCAAATTCTTGGGCTTAAGATACTGTGGCCCATTTTCAAACCACTGTGTCAATGCGCAAGATAGGCGTGGATTTCTTTCTTTTCTTGTGAAGACAGCTACAGAAGGGAAAAAGCCTGCACCTCACAAGGGTCAAAAAAGAGCATAACGTAAAACAATTTGTGTTTCGGACCATGTTGATAAATGTAGCGTTAACAGGAAACAATAACCAGAGAAAGATTAACGGTTTCTATTTCCATTTGATGCATTGAGTTCTGCTTCAGTTGATGTTTAATGTTTTCAATTTCGACACATTAATAACACATTTGGCATAAAAAGTATATCACTGGAGAGTGCAAATTATTTGAGTTGAATCGCTGCAATACAATTAGCAGGTGTATAAACAGCACAGGATATTAAATGTGTTAACAGAGCCTCGGTTCGTGGCGTAGTTAAATAATTTCCTCTACCCCCCCCCCCCTCCCGCCCCCACTGCCCTGCGTGTCCCGCATTTCCGCTAGCAGGAAGGTGGTCACCACACGCATAAGTAACATAGACTTCGCAATAGTCGATACCAGTATGTAACCCAGCCAATGCAAAAAGCACAAATTGAATCGCAGATAATCAATATATGCTTGAATTGGAAACAAAATGTACCTTTCAAAGAGTGCCCAGAATACGAACACGCTATCGCGGCTGTTGCATCACATAAAAACGCGCACAAGGAACGACGCCGGTGATGATGATCGCCGGCAACATATTCCCCGACCTCGCCTGACCTTCTCCGTCTGCGCTTACATATGATATCCTGTTGGGAAAATCAAAGATTCCCAGACAAACTAAAATAATTTAAATTAATGAAGCTAGAACAAGCTTCACTGAACTCGCAGCAGCGAGCCAAGAAGAAAATATACTAATCTTTATTGATTGCGACTAGACTTCATGCCACACGCACCTTCCGTTTGGTTGGATTGTCGTCTTGTAAGTTAGTTCAAATTGGAAACCATAAAAACTTGTTTACGCAACCCGGATGTACCTGAGTATTGCTTGAGACGCACTTAGTTATTTCAATATTCAACTACGATAACTTTTCATGTGCATTTCATTCTTTATATCAGCCGTATTGCAGTGTCATATTCTCACAAAACTGTGCGAAATTACTTAGAAATACCTGCAATAGTAAACAAAAAGTGTGAATATGACTGAATTTTAACGTGTATCTCAGTTAATTTTGAATGTCTCATTGGCTACATAGTAAAAGTATTCAAAGCATGTATTTTGTGAAGGGGGCAGCGAGCGTATATTGTAGCGTGAACGAACAAAATGAAGGATACCAGGTACAGAGTAACACATTACGGCAGCAAACTCGGTACGTTATTCAATATCTTTTTTTTTTAATATTCCCTATTATGTCGTAAATCGCGCAACACAAGAAATCATACAAATGCGAGGTACGGGCAGTATCGCAGAGAAATTTAATAAAAAAAGCTTAATGCAAGAGCTAACCTTTTTTTTTCATAAACCGTTTTGATCAAGTTATAAATACTATATTATAAAGTCTTTGAAACTGGTTTAGTGTACATTCGTGAATATTACTTCCTAAGAGCGCCAAGTGTGTATATATTTTTTAATCGCTCCAGGCCACATTATTAATCCTTCGCGGGGCAATTTTATGCAAACGGCGGTTTTCATAACCTCCCCTTATCATTTGGTGAATTGATACTACTTCGTCGCTCGGGATTATGTGGTTGATAATGAAATATATCCTCGGTTCTTTTCGGTTCTCTTCAGTCCATTATGCGAGCCGCCTGGCGCGGGTTTTCGCGGTGGGTAATGAAGCACGTGCTGGTTCGTGTGCCGGTTACTTCCGGGTGCAAGGCTTGATGCGCTAAACTCGGTTTTGGGAGATTTTGTCTGGCCACTACATCATGCGTGACTCGTGCGCTCCGATGAAAACTTCATCATTACTGAGCATACACCCGGGGTCGTTAACGACCCTTTATATCTACAGCCGTTCTGCAGCATATATTTCTTCTTATAAATCACTTAGTTTCAAGGCGTCACTTATCCGGTGTTGCGTGTTTTCTAACGACGTTAACTAATTAAATAGAACTAATAAGGGCCTGGAAGCCTTCGTTAGAAGCTTCTGGACCTCATATTTATATGTTATATCAGGTTACAAGAGAGCACGAGACATTTTTTGTTATATTTATTTTACGTTTCCTTATTTACACACATGACCGTGTTTTATCGTAATATCTTCGATAATGGACATTCGGGGAAAAAATATAGGCGCAATTAGCGTTCGCGATATTTGAGTAAAACATAATCTTCAGAGCGGATAGATACAGTAAACTATTTTTGCGGAGTCACTATCTTTCTGCGAACAATTCAACGTAAGAGTTGTGACGCGTGAAGTAGACCAGCTCACCAACTTTATGTCGATTACGCTACTGATTTGTTCGTCTGTTTGTTGAGAGAAACGTCCGGGTCCTAGGAAAGCTAATAACATTTGACATGCAGAAATACTATCATGTTTATGACCAGCCAAAACCTCTGTTTATATCAAATTAACTACCAAAAATGTACTTTTATGGTTCAAGTATTCTCTTGATGCTGTGAAAGTAGTGAACGTTACTTTCGTTTCCTGATAGTCGGCGCAATAGTCACAAATGGAATATATATTTTTTATTTCTTCTTTCAAGAAAACACATTATGGAAAGTTTTGTAATGGTACGAGAGTAACCACCGATATGTTTTTAACGTTCGTGACCGGGGACAATGAACGAAGAGAAAAAAAAATGAAGAAACCCTTGAATAGCGGTGTTCATATAAATATTTTTTCTCGCGAAATTGCCATCTGTCATATTGCTTTTCACTTTTTAGGTCCGACTGCAGCAGGCGCTAGGGTCCGATGGAGCGAATCAATCAGCGCCAAAAAACTATGTGGAGCGCATGTTCGTCTGCTTTTTGCACACGTGTTGCGATGACGCCAGAACTCCAAGCTTCTTATTGGCTGACTGATAAAAAAATGGTGGGTAGACCTCGAGGCATCCAGCCTTTAGGTTTACCCACTATCCTTTCAATCAAAGCCAATCTGAACTCAATGGTCGTTTTGAAGTCCCCGCAGCCCCGGCGAAAAAAGCAGACGAAAACAACAACAACAACAACAGACAACGGGCACCGTTACGATTCACGTTCGGCGCCGCTTGACCTGGCCTCATCCGGACCGTACAGCGAAGGCTACGGTTGGACTTAAAAGAGAGTTTTCGGGAACCGGTTTTGCACATCCCGTACGGTACGATGGACCTCCGGCACGAACTGGGCCAATGCGGGTCTTTTGCGGTCGCGCATGCGCGGTTCGTACCGGACGGCACATCGTGCCGTATCAGAGGAGCGAAGATGGATCTCTAAAACTCTCTGTTGTGAAAAGGGGAGAAAACGCGAAATCGTTCGAGCATCACAAACGTTTAGCGATACTCTGAGTTTCCAGACGCTGGACGCCTACGTTCACGGCGCTCTTCGTCGGATAGCTTAACGCGTATACCATGATGTAACACTTGATGGTTGTTCCTGAATGAAGCGATAGTAGAGCTAATAGGGCTGATAAACCTGCTGATCTTCCAGAGCCGTCTCAATACACTCGAGCTCCTCTCCCTCAGTGCACACAGGTGGTCGAAGCTCGTCGTCGCCTAGTCATCCGGCCACCAGAGACTTTTTAAACAAAATAAAACTCTACGACAGACATGTACAAGTTACTTAAAAAAAGCAATTAAGTTGAGTTACTGGGTATTGCCCTCAAAACCATTTGAGTAAATTACTAACTATCGTAACAAAGTAGCGAATTACTTTTGAAGTTACTTTTATATTTTTATAGTAACAAGAAAGTACATAAATGTTTTGATCCGTTAGCGAAATTCTGCTAGCCAAATATAAAGCGGCTTGTGTTTTCACAGAAATGCTTTAATAGCTGGTTCTGCTTCTGTGTGATTAATTGTTTCTGTACTTTTGTTGTTTTCTGGTCAATGATGTACTGCGGATGTATCATTTCTACTTTGAGGTTTAGCACTGCCTGAGCTTGATTTTGCAGACAGTGTTTGCTTGTTTACAGTGTTGCGTAAAGTACATCTAAAAGTACTTGAAGTAAAGTACAAAGTCAATTAGAGGTTATGTACTTCAAGTATAGTAAGTACACCGGGTGCAATGTACGTGAAGTAAAGTACTATAAATACAACATACTTTTAAATAAAGTACAAATACTTTTTAACACAATCTTTCATGATGCCCTTTCATACCCTATTTTTTACTTTATTTTAACTGGAATGCATTGTCAGGGGTAATCGGAGGAGCGTCAGTGTTTTTCGGAAATGGCGGCAAATATTGGATAAAGTCAAGTCGCCACAGAGTAGTTGTTTTACTTCTCGCTGACGAACTATTTAACACAATACACTTATTAGGTACTTATTTGTATCGGTCTTATAGCACGCCATTACTTCACTCAGAGAAATGACCAGGTGACGTCTCGAAAGACGATAGCGCGTTTTCACATGACGATACGACATTTTTTGTTTCCGAATTTGCGGAATGTACTTTGTTTATTCATTTGTTTATTTATTTATTCTTTGTTTTCAGTGATCACACAGCTTCACGCCTCCCTAGTGGTGCACTTATCAGTGACTCAATAAGTAGAAAAAATGTTAAAACAAGGATAAAAGCAAAACGTTAGGGAAAAAACAATAGCCTCAGCACACTTACTCGAAATTTGCGCTTTTCGTCAAAAATATCAGCATTCAGTATTCCCGCAAATCTGCTACCAAATGGTTATGCCAAGTCGGTTGCAGGCGTGTTATGGGTGCAGCATGCGTAAATAGTCCGGTAGGGTAAAACAAAGTATGAAGTCTACAAGGCTTGCGAGGAACGTGCAAGTAGATGTGACTGACTGTAGCTCTGGGGAACTCGAAATTATACCATGTACAATCTTATACAACAGCAGTCGAGTTCACGAATTATTCTCCTGTTGTAGCGGCGAGATCTAACTTTCGCGAGGATTCACAAATCCTCCTTCATAACTATAGAAATAATTCGGTTGAAAATAACGATCAAACAAAACACGAACGAATCTACGTTGAACACTCTCAATTACACCTGAATTTGTCGCTCCAATACAGTTCCAGACAACTGAGGCATATTCAACACGACTACGCGCCGGTGAAGAAAACAAACGTAAAATACAGGGAGTGGTTTAGAAAACCCGCGTGATCACTCGTGTGATGGCTCCCAGCCCCTCTAAGGAAAGCGTTATCTGCAATTGTAGCCGCGTGACTGATTGAAATTAATTGCAGGATCCCGTAAAAACGCCCAGATCTGCGGATGACCTCAACGCGAGTAGTATTGGTGGAAATTTGGTGGTAGTCAGGAAATTTTAATTTCCTTTCAAAATTACGCTGAAAGAAAAATACTTTGGCGAAGTGCAAGCACGTGACTTCGGCGAATCTACTTCGAAGCAAAGTTACCAGGTTTTACAATCCTGCTTGAAATAGTGACTGCAAGTACCATGTTCAACAAGATACTTCCAAATCAAAGTTGTTTTTTAATTGTTTTTAGCGTCCGAAGGCGTTGGGAGAGTTATTAAGCTTCTCGACCGATTTCCAAATCTTGGAAGACCTGGCGTATGCTAACTTTTTGGAGGAAAGGCAACGCTAGGAGGTCGCCTTAGCGTTGCCCTGCATCGCGCGATCCTTCAAGTGCAGCACAAACTACGGGGAGCACCGGGTGGGCCTCAGAGCTGGGTGTGGCGTTCTGTTGACCCCCATGGTGAGGCTGCAGTGTGTGGTACCTACAGTGGGCGAGAGATCCTATATTGGGAAGACGTAGGAAACAAACCATTTCTTAAATATGATGTCGCCTGAGCTTTGGGAGACAAAGTACAGGCCAATCTTCGGCGCTATAATCCCGCATCGATCGGGCCTTCCTGCGACGTGGCACTGCTCCCCGCGCCTGTAGAAGGGTTGTATCAGTGGGGGACTCGTGAGCTATTTTAGAGGGCGCGGACCCTGCTAACCGTTCTCCCCTCCCCTTGCCCACGCCACATGCTTCCCCGTCTTTGCAAATATCGGCTGATCTTCCAATATCTTATCTGTGTTTGTGCAGGAATGTTTGTTGACCATCAAACCTACCGCTAAAACTCAAAAGTAATTTATTGTTTGAGATAGAAGTATTCGGAAAAAGTAATTAAAGTAAGCTACTTAATTACCGAAATAAAACAATGTAGTTGAAAGTTACTAAACTCACTCATAAAAGTGGTTAAGCTACAGTAACTTAAGTAGAGTGGATTGAACTACGTGCAAATCTGATCTACGCAACGACGTTTGAAAAAACTTTTTTTTTTGATTAAGAAGCTTTTAATTTTCGCACGCATGGGCCCCAAAAACAAATTTGAAAGAGTATCGCAGCAGCGCACGTGCACGCCGTCCTTACTGCTTTTTTTTTTATAGATAATAACAATTTTAGCAAAAAATATTGCATCTGACTCGAAAAATGCTCGGGTAATATCAGAATGACGCTGCATTTTTCGTGATAGGAGAAACCTTCAAAGACAGTTTGTTGTCATGCGATAAATTCAGCTTGTCTTTCTCTGCAAGAGCGCACTATCTGCTGGTCATAGATTTTCTTCAGATGGGTCCTGAATTAGAATAACCACTGCCACACAAATTTAAAAGCCAAATGCATTTCCATTCCACAGATATATTAAGCAAGGAAGAATGAACGTTATGAATTCTGTCCGGAACGGTCTGTACTTCTCGAAACTTGTTACCGAGACTTGTTATTCCGCACAAAAATATTAATTTTAAATTATAATACTAGCTAACTATCGTTATTTAGTTATATATATGCTATTTGTCTACCTTTCTATGAATGTTACAAAACTCGACACGTAGTTTCTGTAAGAATAGCGAATAACATTACATTGGTGCTTTCCAAATCTTTTCTCGTTCAAAAACAACAGCGCAGATTGTCAATGAAATGCGATAGGAATTTGCACCTCCTTGTACTGCATAAAAATTAATTAATCAGGAACTGCCTTGGAAATTCTAGAAGTATTTTGTCGATCTCATTAAGCCTTCTAGCATATTTAAAAACCACGCAATAAGTTCTTGATATAACTGTCTACATCCCGCAGACGAGCATCCTGCGACCTACAAACAACCTTTGTTCTATCATTATTGCGGTTGAATTTTTCTCTCGTACTATTTGTTTTTAGACATAACAGCCGAAGCTACACACTTGCGCTGATTGCACGTTTCGCGCTGTCGGTTGGCGGTCTCCTGTGTCCCCCCCGGGCGCAGTTGCTGAGCGTCAAACCCAGTCTTGGGGTCATGGGTTCGGTTCCCCTTGGGGCAAGTTTATTTTTCTGTCTATTTTTATCAGCTTATCACTCTTCTACGCATGCGCGTTTCTATTGTTGCTTAGAAACAAAAGGACGAACATCAAGTGAGTAGGTTTGTCACTATTTTCTTTTTCATTTTATACAGTTTCGAAATTAAGCTTTAAACGGCCCAAGACAACTAAATTCACATGAGCTAAAAAGTCTATTCCCGAAGGGACGTCAGTTATCGATGTAAGAACAAGTAGCTTGTATCCATGAGCCCGTCTGGCAGCGGCGCTATATCTAAGGGCATCTGCTCGTGTCCCAGGTGAGTTAAACCCAGTCTCCTGCGATGTGTGACTTACGGCGCCTTTCTCAGTTTCAGGCGTTTTCTAAAAAGCCTAAATATATCACTAAATTGTGCGGAGAGCAATATTTTTGTCTAAACCTCCCAAATATTCTGGCCCATTTTCACAGCGGGCCACCAATATTTAATTAAATTGTGCTTACAAAAACAAATATATAAGACGGTTCATTAATAACTCTTAACTAGGCAATTAGTTCCGTGTTTTTCACCTTAAATCCGCGCCCTGCCGTCCGCCGCCTTTCATAACGATATCCCGAAAGAATAATTTATCTATTTCAAGTGCCAATTTTGTTTAATAGACCGATCTCACCAAGCGTTCCACGCATGCGTGACGCCGCCATAACTGTAGTTCGTAGGAGGCAGGCGCCAGTTCACGAGACAGCTCATGTTGCCTCGTGCTCTGCTCGCGCAGACCTCCAGCAGGGTTGTCGCGCGTGCAGAAAGACTACAGCTCCCAGGATGCATGTCGGCAGCGGTGGCGTACTCGAACTAGCTGGTGAGATCGGTCTATTGCTACCGGATTCAACAAAACCACCCAATGGAACCCGTGGAACGTGCCTAACTGATCGCACACTGCGCGACACTGTCAGCGCTGAGTGACAAATGATTCCCATTTTTTTTGTAATTTGTATTAAAGGAATTTATTATTTCTTTAATTCCTTTAATTCCTATTAAAGGAAAATACTGGTGGGGTGGAAAGTGCCCCATTGCGAAAACACTTGGTAGCCGACTGCTCCTTTTTTAGGTAAAATTAAACATGGGCCGATTTCGTGCTAGAAATGTCCCGCAGTGTACACACGAGTAAAGCAGTACCCTTACGGGTACTGCTTTACTCGTATCTCTTTACGCTGCAATTTGTCTTTTGTAAATCTACATTTTAATATAGTTTGGCAATTGGCGCATTGCAATAAACACTTTGATTGAGTAACACTATCAAATTATAGCTGGTTTTGGAAACTATCTATAGCCAGTGGTGGATTGATTCATCAGAAGCCACATGAACGCCAAATAACAAGTCGACTGCTAGTCGTAACAAAATAAAAGTTTATAAGTGATCCGCCTAGATAGATAAAATCACGCTCCCTTCGCCCCGAAAATTGTCCATAATATGAGTCGTTCACAACAACGAGACACAATTGCATGTATTAACCCCGTTTGTCGCAGCCGAAAAGCACGGCTTCCGTCGAAACTACTCCTGCGAAACCCAACTTCTCTGCTTAACCAACGACCTGTTCGCAAACCTTGATTCTGGCTATCCCACT
>JAZHYW010011035.1:0-12271 GCA_037355805.1 Ixodes ricinus | reverse complement strand
GCTTAGCACACGATTGAGGATCTTCAGCGTTCTCCGAACTTATTTCCATGGCACTGTAAAACTTGGAGGACGCTTAAGCTTCCCCTTTAAGAGTGGAACTCGATAGCGTTATCCGGGCCCCATTCGCATCGCCTTCTCATTCGCGTCTCATGCTCTTCCTGCCAGTGAGCAGCCAGTGCGGCGAACATGGCCTAGCCTTTCAGGCGGTTGTTTTTTGTTCCCAAAGAAGTCTGTGCCACTTAGAAATCTTACAGCGACGACAGACGAGCAGGGACGCCTTGAATTTTGTGACTTTACCTTAGGACGGATGGAATGGCGCGTGGTATGCTTGTACGCGCCAAACAGAGGAAATGAGAGGCTGGCCTTTTTTATGGAGGTGCAGAGTCTCGGACTGAATGGGAGCTTGTTGTGATGGGGGACTTTAATTGCGTAACGAGAAAACTTGATAGGGCAGGATCCAGTACACAATGGGATCACAGTGCTCGAGCACTCCTTGAAATGACTGAGAAGTTCAATTTCTTTTACGTGGGTGTGCTTCACAGTTTTTCAAAGCAAATGAAGTACACGCATTTCCAGGGAACGTCGCATGCGCGACTAGACCGAGTTTACGTTTCAAGAGAATTGCTGGATGGTCTTACGGACTATATATTAAAGCCCATGTATTTCTAGTTACCACTGCTGAGTTACAATTAATTTCGGAAACAACCCAAGGACCACCTCCCAGTTTGATTGGAAGCGCTGGAAATTAAACGAGCTGGTACTTAGGGGTAATGATTTCGAAGAAGAAGTTAAATTGCTGCAAGAGAGGTGGTCACTCTCGCCGCTTTAAAGAACAGGTTAAACTAAGTGCGATTGAAATTTCGACTAAAATAGCCTTTGCTGAACGAGCGGAAGAAGCAAAAGGGCAGCGCAACCTGCGTATTCTTGTCGAAGCTGAATGTGAGTGCCCAGGACAAGGAACAAAAGATATCGCCTATTTAAAAACCAATATAGATGAAATTTAATCCGTCGAAATTGCTACAGAGGGTCAATAGTTCGATCGCGGTCACAAAAAAAACTTGCTGGGAGAGCAAAAAAAAAAAAGAGCTTTAGCGGAGGAAAAAAGATATGCGATCGCCAAGGAAATAACCGGGATCGAGTATAACCATATCACCCGAAATGACCGTGACGGGATAGAGCAGGCTTTTGTTGAAACCTATATCAAGCTGTTCGGAGATAACGCTCGACCTAAGCATTTCCAAGACATGGATGAGTTGGTGTCCCGGTTACCTCGGCTGTCCGATGAAATCAAGGATTGGCTGGAAGAACCAATCACGCTGTCCGAAGTTCAAAAGGCCATAGACAAGCTAGCCCCAGCTAAAGCGCCCGGGCCTTGCGGAATGACCACATAATTATATAAGTATTTCAAGTCATCACGTTCTACGTTTCTTCTGAAAGTTTTTCAGGAAGCATTCAGGGTGAATGCTTTGCCCTTTTCGTTCTTAGAAGCACACATTGTGCTCATCCCGAAGTCTGAGGAAGAGGCTAAGCTCCGATCTGTTTCTGGGTACTGGCAAATCACGTTATGTGATGTAGACTACAAATTTTTGCGAAAGTGCTGACTAGACGCCAGCAAAGCGTAACAGCCGTACTTGTAGGGGAGCACACGACATGTGGTATTGTAGTGAACCGTGTTCACGCTCGCGTGGGTGAGCGACGCGAAGAGTATGGACAGGGAGACGACATTTTTGGGCCAGTACAAAGATATATTAAAGCGTTAAACAACTAGAGAATAAGCAAATCTAAAAATTAATTGTCGGAAGATCTAACACTTAAAGGGTAATTAAAGAAGAGTACATCACAGTGTCCGTGAAGCGGGTCTGAATTCTGGTCATGGTTGACACTCCGAAGTCGTGATGCCAGGTATCTACCTGGCATCACGACTTCGGAGTGTCAACCATGACCGATGGCGCGTTGGGGCCGGTAGTGGACGACGGGATGGCTTGAAAAATGTGGCTTGAAGTAGCGGCAGGGCAGCCTGGAGGCCCGCTGACCAGGCTTGCAATGATGGACGACGAACTGAAGCCGTGCCGACCACGCCTAGCGTTGCGGGTCGGTTTTTTCGTCCACCGGGTCCTGATCGCTTGTCCTGTTCTGACGCCTCCTGCCTCCTTCCACTTCTTCTTTTTCCACCACCCGCCACACGCGCCAAATTTTCTCCGTGCACACAAACACACAGTCAACGAGCCACATCAGCATTCCTCCTCGTCGTCATCCTCTTTTTCTTCCATTGAAATCCGAAGTCGCCACAGGTATTAATGGCCGCTCCATTCAGACAAACGTACACGCCGCACGAAGCGTACTGGAGCATTGCTGTCGGGTGGGAGGACAGATGGCAATGCTCCAGATTGACTTAGAAAAAGCGTTTGATAGGGTTAATCACGAAGTTCTTTTTCGGATTCTACAGTGTGTGAATGTTGGGCAAGTGTTATTGCAAGGTACCCGTATGGCTTACACGGGGTGCACGAGAAGTTTAGCCATTAACAACAACATTACGCGTTCTGTTCCTGTGCGCTCCTCTGTGAGACAGGGGTGCCAACTATCGCCACTTTTGTTTGCATTATATTTGGAACCGTTTTGTTTGAGTGTCCTAGCAGACGAACAAATACATGGTGTTGCTTTGGCAGCAACAGAAGGGAAAATTTTGGCATACGCAGACGATGTCGCTGTTTTTTTGCGAAGACAAAAAGAGTGTCACAAGAGCTGTAACGCTAGTGAAACAATTATGCGAGGCCAGTGGAGCTTCAGTTAACTGGTACAAGTGCTGCGGGGTTTGGCACGGTGTGTGGGCCACGGCGCCCTCAGAGTATTAGGGCGTACTGTGGAGCGGCACGCCCTACAAATACCTCGGTGTACCTTTGCAACATTTTAGAAACAGCAACATGTACTGGTCGGGGTCGCGACCGACCTAGACAGCCGGGCTTCGCGATGGAAGCACCGAGACTTGTCTGTTTTTACAAGAGCGACAGTATGCAACATGTTTCTCACCGCAAGACTCTGGTACGTTCTTTAGGTATTATATTGTGCTCGTACTAACATCCAAAAGTTTCATAGAATATATGCTGTATTCATCTGGAAGTCTACCTGGAAACCAATGAGGAGAGACAACATTTTCCGACGCGTTCGACACGGCGGTCTAGGCCTTTCCCGTTTTCTTGTACAACTTGTGTCCAGGTTTTTCGTTATACGAGACCAAAATCACCCTTTCCTACGAGCGAAAATCCAGACGAAATCGGTACATCACCTTCCTTCCTTTATAGAGTTCTATGAAACAACACCCGTTAAAGTGTTCGGTTACCAGAAGGAGGTAGTTGACGCAGTAAACTTTCTTTTTGTCCGCTTTTTGCTTGAGTATTTGGCTGAAGTCAGCAGAAAAACGTTGACACGTGACCTTATTGAAAGTTTGTTTCCTGCGCCCCTGTCCCTCACCATGTATTTGGCGTGCCAGGGCCAGGATGTGTCGTCACGAGTGGAGCGAATGATTGCGCCGCCTTCTGCAATGTCATTCTTCCTGAAGCTCCACAGCTCCACCCTTCCTGTAAAAGAGTGGCTGGATAAAAAGGGTATATTTGTGCCATGGACGATGAACTGTTTGTTGTGCAAGCAGCCAGAAACGGTTGACCATGTGCTTATCTTTTGTTGGGATGCCCAGTTCTTCTGGAACGTGCGTCAGCGAACATTGAAGAAAGACTTGGTTATCACACCCAGTAGAATACGTTTTCTTGATTTTCAAAATAAAAACTGCGTGCCGTATGACTCGTTACTTCTTTTAGGTCTGTTTAGCATCTGGAAATTGCGAATGGCAGTGAGAAAGGCATATCCTGATGCAAAGGAAGTGTATATGTATTTTGCTCACCTTGTCGCTCAAATGGAAAGTGTTTACAGTCCATTAACACCAACACCTGTGTTGGAGGCTGTGTTTAAATCGATAAAAGTTATGCGACGTTTTTAAATGGAGCCGTCTGAAAAGTGTTCCAGAGGCCCTTTTTAAGACTGACGGATTGTCGGAGTGCACACGTTGTTGCCAAACTAATGCAATAAAGAAAAAAGCGAACACGGCTCAGTCAGCAGTGTGTCTGGCTCGCAACCGAAGGGTCGGGGGTTCGAATCCCGGCAACACATTTTCATACCTTAATTTAAGGCAAAAATGAATTACTTTATATGAAATCATACGGGACTTGCAGCAACCTTTATTTTGCATTAAATGTCATGTTTGATAAGCAGTTTCATTCCACGCGTGACATCATGTGAGCGCTGTAGGTTGTTTGAAATTTCCGCTCGAAGTCATGTGGCTGTGACGCCATTACCTAATCGACCAATCAGGATTTTAGCGTGACGCCACCGGCGCCGCCTTTTCTGCCACGCGACCGAGACCAGTTTTCCTGCAACGCGAGCTCCTTACCGCCACCACGTTAAAATACGCTTCATATTGTTTGGCAGTGCACTTAAATTGGAAGTCAAGACACGGGATTTACAACTCAGTGAAAGGTCAATCACACGCTTCAGGCTCTGCGGCGTTTTCCGAACTTATTTCTACAAAACTGTAACCTTCATGTTTCATATTATTTCGCAGTGCATAAAAACTGGCTGTGGAAAGACGCAATTTACAATTCAGCCACTGGCTAAGACACGCTTCAGGCACTGCGTTTTCCGAAATTCTCTGCATCACAGTGGTAGAAAATATTAAGACTATTATTTTACAGTGCACGGGCTATGACACTCAAAAATACACAACTTACAATTCAGTCAATTTCTAAGCACACGCTTCAAGTTCTGCGTTTTCCAAACGTATCTCTATCGTATCGTTAAAATATGTTTAACATATGATTTTGCCAGCGCATAAAAGCTAGCAGTAAAGACACGCAATATACAATTTAATAAATCGCTATGCAGACACTTCGATTTCCGTGTCTTCCTACCTTATCTCAGTTATATTTCAATTGTCTTCTTTCAAGTAGAGTTGAGTGTAATAAAAGAACACATTTCGAGTCTAATACTTCATCATCTTACTCAGGTGCATACAATGCGTCTTAATTTACGATCTTTTGTCGTGCAATAAAATGTCTTGGTTTGTCAAAATACAATAAATTAAATTTTTTTACCACGCACTCTCTAGATACAGCTTGGGCTTAAAAACTCCCAACAAAACGTTGTTACTTTCGCTTTGAAGAAGTTCAGTGACTACTTTTAGCTCATGCGTGGAAATGTGCAATGCCTTTCTATTTACATATCGCTCCAAGGACTTAAAAAGGAGCTTTTGCAATGTTTGGACATCAAAGTAAACATTGAAAAGAGTAAAAAAAAACATATAAGTTTAAATTTTTGGATTGCTTGCGTTATGAGCGTTTTATTTAATTGCACACTGCGGGACACAGAGACAACTAGCAGAAATACAAAGTCAAAAGTTTTTTTTTTTAATTTTGTTAAAAAAATAGGTGTGACACACAGTAACACTCAACTGCTTACGTGAGGGCACCGAATGATCGCTCTCCATCACACAAATAGTTTTGACGACAGCCTTCGGTTTATAAGGGAACAACAGGAAAACCAGGCCACCGCTTGCCTGCGCTAACCGTGTCGCGCTCTGTACATATAAATCATCCGTATGGGAGATATATAGAGGCGCTCCTGCTTGCGACATCTGTGGCGATTGACACACTAAAGCGTTATTCTTTTTTTCGTTGTAGCTTTTTGTGGCGAAAGTAGATCGAAAATAAGGCTAACAAAATCTAGTCCCATAAGGCACTTTATTTTATATATCTCTGATACTGATAGATATAACCCCCCTTTCCCCCCCTCCTCTTCCCGCTGTTCAGGACGACTGAACAACGTTGGTGCTTTCCTTTTTTTATAAGTTTTACTTCATTCAAAAAAATTAATAAGAAATAAATACAGAGTGATGCGCGTTTTTTGGATTTCGCAGGAAGCGGTCACAAAAACGTTTTATGCAATGGTTAGTTTTTCTTTTTTAGTTACGAGTGGATAATAACGCTGCAACAGTTAGTGTCGTCTAAATCTGATATGTGTCCACGCCGCACAATATTACAGGTTTATAAAATAAAAAATGAGACGAATGACTTTTTATGGCAACGTCTTCGTGTTACTTCCGAAGTACGCAGGGGTCGTTGAATCAATACAGTCGAATATGCAGGAATATTAAAGCTAAGCGCAATAGAGAGACGATGGCAAACACAATTCGCTGACTGAATGCACCATATCTGTTGAACAGGGTATATCTGATCACTATTTGGTCCTCTTTACCTGCTTGCTTGAGCGCTTTCCACCTACGAAAAAGAGTTATATATTAGCCTTTCAAAGACTTTTCGCGAGCTGATGATACTAGCATACTCAATTACCTTGACATAACTTTGATAATTTCACTTGTAGAAGTGTTGATACCCTGTGGCTATAATTTAAGCACTTATGTGAGTACTGCCTTGACAAATTTGTACCTACAAAATTCAAGCGTATTAATCGTAATAACCCGTGGATTAATAGAAAAATCGTACATCTCGAACGCAGAAGAAAACGAGCGAAAAGAACAAGGTCGATTAACTGTGACGTCACTAATCTGCAGAGCGATCTTCGTAGCTTAATTTCTGAGGTTAGGGACAACTACTTCTCCGGTACGCTTCTAAAATTTCTTAAACAGGACCCTCAAAAGTTTTGGCGCTACATTACTGAAAAGAATAAACCCGTTGAGCAAATCACGGTGAATGATACTGTCTCCAGTGACCCTGGTGTTTTAGCGTGATATTTCAATGAGGATTTTCAGTCGGTTTTCTCCAATATCTGTAACCATGACAATGTCCTTTCTACCGTATAAAACTGTCACTCTTAGTTCATAACTTATTACGGCAAAATTGTTTTGCTGTTGTGAGTGAAAACGAAAACAAGTGCTTGTCCTGATAAGATCCCAAACACTTTTCTAAGACGCTAATCTAAGTCCCTAGCTTATTATATTCACGTCAATTTTCTTACATCATACTCAAACAGCTCGCTGCCAAAAGATTGGTGTACTGTCATACTAGCACCTGTGCACAAAAAAAGAATCGACTAGCAGTTTGGAACTACGATCCCATTTCCTTGACTTCCTTATGTAAACTGATAGAGCATATCATCTGCTGTCAAATCAATCAACTGCTGGACAGCCATAATTTTCTACCACAGTTTCAACATGGGTTTCGCAAAGGCTTATCAACGACGAGCAAACTCGTTATAACCAACCATGAGTTTGCGCAAATCCTCGATAGGGAAAGTCAAATTGATGTGATATTTTTTTTAATTCAGCAAAGCTTTAGATAAGGTGCCTTATGAACAAACTTATTTTTAAACATGAACAACTTGGTCTTCCACATGGCTTTGTTAACTGGATTGCTGCATACTTATCACATCGCACACAGTCTGTTTCCGTTGGAGGCTGCATCTATCCAGTTCTGCCAGTAACGTCAGGGGTCCCCGAAAGGAGCGTTTTGGTCTTCTTTTGGTTCTGCTGTACATAAACGATATTGTATATATCATTGAAGTAGGAGTCCATATACGTCTTTTTACCGACGATTGCATTATTTTTAAAGAAATATATTCGAGCTCGGATCAGTTAGTTTAGACTATAGTTTCCAGTCCGTTGTATTATTGTGTGATACCTGCTAAATGAAGCTTAATTCTGCTAAATCAACACTTTTACGTATTACCAAAAAACAAAAGCTACACTTTGAATACATTTAAAAGATCGCGGACCCCCCGCGGTTACTGCGGAGGGGGAATGTATATATCTTGGTTTGATTATATCGGGCACACTTTCATAGTCTCCTCTTAGAAACATGTTTGTGCCTCGGCAGAAATTTGAAATTTGGGATCCATTAACAAAGAAAGTCATCTGTATGTTGGAGATGGTGCAACGTCGAGCAGTTCGGTTTATTTACAGAAAATATTGAAGGCTGGATTCACCGTCTCAACTTATACAGGCTAACGGAATACGCACCGCACCTCTTCAGACCAGAAGGAAACTTGCGGGATTAAAATTATTGTTTCGTCTTCAACAAGGACAGACTCTAGGGGTGTGCGAATTGTGATTTTTGAAACTGAATCGAATACGAATTGAATAATTGTGGCACCGAATCGAATACGAATATGACTCGAATAATTTTCGAATAGTTTCCGAATAGTAAGCAGACAGCTACTAAAGAAGAGCAAGGAGAATATAAAAATATTTTTATTGTTCCAAAATGTTTCTTAAAATTATAGTAACAACGCGACTAGACGATAATGACTAGAGTTTCACGATATATAATTAGATAGACTCAAAAACTACTAAAATATTAGAATGCTAAACATAATATCACGATTCACGCGGATGTTGAACACAGTCAGAATTCGCTTGAGCCTGGTACATCCTGAAGCAATGTACTTAGTAGGAACTCTACATTATCTTTTTATTCCTTGTTGTAGCAGATGTCCTTGAATCGGGGATCAAGGAAGGTGGCAAGGGCGTGATGTGCCAGTGTGCTTACGACAAGGAACCTTGTTTTCACTAATCTGAGAAGATTCTGGGAAAACCCATTGTTTTGTTCCACTTGGGCCCTCAAGAAGCAACATCTTCACACACTGAACAAGTGGAAAAACCATGGAAAGTGTTGGAAAAGACTCGACACATGCAGCTCTTGTGGCTTCTTCAATTGGTTGCATGGGAGCGGCCGAAAAACTTCTTCTCTACTGCGCCTTTCTCTTCGAACAACTTCCCGCTTCTACCACTTGTACTTCACTCATACAGAGCGGCGGTACCGTTGCAGTCAGTTCTGAAACGCCTCCACGACACGCTTTCCGAAAGTGTGCACGAGCATTCTCGTGCACAAGCGGTCTCTAAAGACTGAACCGCATGTAAGCGATATAGCGAGCGACGAGACGAGCAACAGCGACGATAGTCAGCAGCGAGCGACGGAGGTTTCTCACTGTCGCTCGTCGCGTCGCTCGACGTTTGGATTTCTAGAAAACGTCCTCATCGTCTTGGTCGCTTGCTCACGCAACTTTCATGCGGCTTGCTTCATCGCGCGACTGACCGAGCGACAGCGAAGCGGGTCGAAGTCGCCTGTCTCGTCTCTTGGCGAATCGCTTTCATGCGGGTTATACTTAACACAGTGGTCCCTAATAGAGGCACCGATGATGATATTCATTGTCTAGGAGTCGAGGGTACGTACTACCATCTTGCGGGTATGTATGGCAGGCGCGCCGGAGCATTGTGGGACGCCTATGAAGGGAATCTCGCAGCACGACACCGTAACGACTATTCAGAAATTATACGAAAAATATTCGACGCTTTTAAAATTATTATTCGATTCGATTAACGAATCAAATAGGGTAATATTCGATTCGTTATTCAAAAATGGCAAATATTCGCACACCCCAAACAGACTCGCATAGACCCCTTGCAGTATATTTCCCTTTTAGCATCAAGTACTACGCGGCACAGACATCAGTTTTCACTAACACCCATTTTTGCGAGCACTCACATGTTTACGTTTAGCTTTTTCCACCGCACTATTAGCTACACCAACTTGCCTCTCAAACTTTTTATCGACACCAACTTTGCACAAGGTCTCGAACGTCTTGATAACTACACTAAAAAAAGGGCATCACCTTACACCCTTTTGTCCCATATAATGCACCCCAAAACTTTAGTTCAACGTACTGCGGACTGTAGTCGAACAGACGGCCTAAAATTTTACGACGGGCTTGATAACGGTGCGATATAACTTATTAAATAGCTGAAGTACGTATCAAAGACCACAGAAAAGAAAATACCGAGGTTTTGCAGTAGGGCCAAGAAAACCCCGATTATTATTTTTTTTTTTGTAGTCAGTACCACGTACATTAACTACTGTAATAAGTTATACCACACAGCTATCAATCCCCTCGTGAAAGTTAGTACCGCCATATCGACGTCAGTGCGCTGCACGTCGAACTGAAGTTTTGGGGTGTATTATATGGGACAAAGGGTGTAAGAATACACCCTTTTTTTTAGAGTGTAGCATGTTGGCTTTGTACATTACTGCGCGTTCATCCTTTTCGCGTGGGCATTAAGACTGTAAAAACATTGATACTACATCTGGGTAGGCCATTTTTTTATTACAGCATGATTGCACTACATGCTGCTTGATGGTTGCTGCCCTCCCCCTTTGTATATATATATATATATATATATATATATGTCCTGTATATTTGCTAGTTGTATGTTGTAAACCTTTTAATGTCGTGTTATTTGTTTGTTCTTGTATGTGTGAATGCATATGTTGTACCCCACTCCTTCTTTGGCCTTCAAAAGCATCCTCTAAATAAAAATTGAAAAACGTGTGCGAATCCATCCTACATCTGTCTAGCTATCATAACCTTAGTAATGGTCAACGCGCTTGACGAAATCTTAACCGAACGTAATTTATTTATCTTCATAATTTTTGTGATATACCCTA
Source organism: Ixodes ricinus (assembly GCA_037355805.1). Classification (NCBI taxonomy): domain Eukaryota; kingdom Metazoa; phylum Arthropoda; class Arachnida; order Ixodida; family Ixodidae; genus Ixodes; species Ixodes ricinus. Next base: position 1,769 of record JAZHYW010011035.1, on the reverse strand, counting down.
GAGTGTAATTTCAAAGTGATATTCTTAAATGTGTTTTGCCGATGAAAAATAAGTGCTAGGTTTTCTTTGACTTCAATGTAATCCATTAAAAGGGTAACAAATAGAGTTTCATTTTGGTGCGAAATTTGTCGTCTTCTGCAGTATGAAAATGCGCTTCGATCCCACTTTGGACATTCCGCGAAAATCGGTATCTCAACGTGTCGCGCTAGGACGTATTACAGAGGTACGGTTAAGTGATGCACGCATGCAGTTAGAATATCAATGAATATACTTACCTCGTTTAAGGAAGAGAAAAGGAGAACCAGTTTCGAGCAATCTACAGCGCCATTTCCCCGGACGACGAAGACGGTGTTCGTTGACTTGGAGACGCTGCCGACATATGGCGTATACATCGAAAAACGTTCGCTAGATCGTCAGCTATGGAAACCGAATCGATGCGCCCCGCGCGCGAGAGCCGTGTATAGAAAGAGTTCGGTCAATGGGAGGCGTGGGCAGGGCCAGGGCGTGCACCAGACGCAGAAAGTGGCTTGACATGCTCTCTTGGCCAACCAGAAGCCGAAAGAATCCCCTGGTGGTGGTAACAAAAAACCGCTTTTTAATCATAGGTATATGGTTTTATAAACGCGTAACAGTTAGATGTAGTAACCCTCCATGGTTCAAAATTGGGTGAACGTGATGTTTCGATCATGATCATGCAGAAAGCTGTAGAAACGAATATGCCGCTCAACTCTGTTTTGCTCGGACAGAGTGTGACCGCTCGGACGGCAGATTCCCAGCCCTCGGCGTCTTGCATTCGGATTACGTCGATCGTTCCGCTAGTCGCACTCTTCCACCATGATTTTGGATGACCGTGATTGAAACATCACGTGCAGCATATTTTCAATCCCCGAGAGTTACACCGATCCACTTATTAAGTTTGTTTCTCGCGGCCACCACCAGGGTATTGTTTCCGGCTTCTGGTTGGCCACATTCGAATTTGAGAAGACGCCCTGTAACAGCCCCAGTTCTCTTTGAGCCAATGGCGCCTCCTGATTTGTCTCCTATACTTCCCAGTGAATGGCCAAACTCTCTACATATACGGCTCCGCCGCGCTCCTTCGATGCATACGCCATCTGTCGGCGGCGTCTCCTGGTCAACGAGAGCCGTCTGCGTCACCCTGAATTGGCGCTGTAGAGTGCCCGAAACAGGTTCTTCTTCTTCTTTTTGTTTATAGAACAAGCTTAGTTTATCCATCTACATTGGGACTCCATGTGTGCACCACTCAGCCGCACCTCTGTAGTAATTCTCAGCGTGATACGTCGAGAGCCGATTTTAGCGGACCGCCCAAAATGGGATTAAAGCGTTAGTGTGCATGCTGCATAGATTGTTGATTGAGCCCAATTCTGACCGCGCGACTTAAAGAAATCCATGGCTGTTTGAAGGGACCGCATCATTCGGTTTCTTAACCTATCGCACTAGCTTTACTGCAGAGGTGCCCAAGGTGGTGGAAGCCTTCGCTAAAATTGTGCAGAAATTGGCTCACCTGAGTAAATCATTGAAAAATCTAAAACTATGTTTTCCCTATACTGAGCATGTAGAGTTAAATAATATCTTGTGTCACGTCATTAAATAAAGTAAAGAAGAGGTAAGCCGATTGTATTTTCTTTCTCTTCAGTAACTGTTCAGTCGTAATAGACTTTTTTTCTGATGATTTTTAGAACAAAAGGTGTAGCTATAATTTTTCCATAGACAAAACCAGTTTTTATTTTTCTTTCTTTTGACTCTGAAAG
>JAZHYW010011034.1:0-11011 GCA_037355805.1 Ixodes ricinus | reverse complement strand
ATTAACTAAATAGTAAATTGTCTATAGTTACTGCACATTTTCGTATGTTACAAAATAATACGCTAAACATATTTTTGTAGTGCGATTAAAATTAAGTTCGGAAAATGCGGAACCTAAACCGTGTGTTTAGCTGTTAACTGAATTGTAAATTGCGTGTCTTGACCACCAATCCTCGCGCTCTGAAAAACAAATCTGTATTAAGTCTATTTTAAAGTGCAATATAGAATCAATCCTTCAATATAGTTTTATTTTTCAAACATGAAAAAATCAAACTCAATAGTTGCTCCAGGCTATGGAAGTCAGGTTCACATTGGCATTACCATTTGCTTTTCAGCATGATCAGCCCGAGGAAGGAGATTTTCCGATTTAGAAGCCTAACTGCCTTAAGGATCCTTCCGTATTTTTCAATGACTGCAGTTTTGCTTATACTTCTTAACTTCTCTTCCCCTTGGTATCGTAAATGACGCGAGACTTGGCGGCAGTCGTATTTCCGAAGGAACAAGAAAATATAAAAAAATCGACCAGAGAAAAAAACACAAAAAAATCCTGATATCTCGAGGTTCCGCTTGAGAAATCACCAAATGAGCCTCGACTCTCGGGGTAATGGTGAGTAGAACCTACTGACGAAACCCTGAGATTTTGAACCACAGTTTGACAAGGACGGTGGTTACTCTTTCATGTTTTCCTTCCATTTCTACATTATCTCTGTATCAAACTGCAAGAATCTTAGAAAGTCCTTCTACCCGTACAACCAAGAAACGTTTTTTTTCCTGTAATATTGCTAGGCAGAAATCCAATTTCAAAACGCTTATTCTCTTTAATGTTGTAGTAACTGTGTGTTCACTCTGCAGAAATTTTATAACATATTTTTATAGCTAGACAAAGGGTCACGATTAGCAGAGATGTGAACGGCAAAACTACAACCAAGCGATGGCTATGGGGAAAAATATGAGATAAGAAAGGAGTCAGGATATGGTTTATGTCACAAAGATTTCCGCCCAGTATGTTTTCCTTGAACAACAATCTACGGCGTCGTTGACTTTGCGCATTTCATGCCAAAGCATAAAGCGGGCCTGAAAGCATAACATCCACCCAGAGTAAAACTGCCCAATAAAATTATCAGACCCCTTGGTTCTTCTGGCACGCAAGGATAATGCCCATGAACCCGTCATATTATCATTCGTAAGAGGTTTAAAAAACTATCTGTGGGTACCTTCCGCCAAGTGCAGCAATAGATCGAGGAAGATAGTAGGCGCAGGCACACAGGCTAACGTTGCCGAAGCCCTACTTCCAAATTTCATTGGACAATTCAGCTTTGCATAACCCAGACAGTCGACATTCTGCTGATCATTCAGACCATGCACGACTGCACGTTCTACGTTGTAAAATTTATCATCTTTGATGAAAGCGAGCATCGCCTTATATGTATTGTAAGAACTTTATTTCATGACGATTATTAAAGATTTCTAATGCAGATATTGCAGATTGCCTCGCTCACTTTGCTGGTTCAAAAAACTTTCCTCCAGAAAGAGCGTAGTTTCATTTTCACTTGGTGACGATGAACAACTCTATCACTTTCCAGCAACTAAAGGTATCCTTGTTCTTATCACCGATATAAATATAAACCTACCCGAGAGAATTTTAACAGAAGTGGTCCTCACTTGAGTTCACACCAACGATCACACTGCCGAGATAAGGCTACTTGGAAGTTTTTTTTCTATAAAAATAAGCTTCTTTTTTTCCTTTTTAGCATGAAATATATATATATATATGTGTGTGTGTGTGTGTGTGTGTGGGGATGCGAAGGGAGCAACAAACAACGTTAGGCTTTCCGATGATCAATCGCAAATTAACGTCGTTCTCGTTCTGCTTTGACATACACCAGTTACACGTTTATCATGCCAGCATCAAGAATGCCAGCTTCAAGAATGAGACATTCATTCATGAATTCATACATTTTTATTTCCAGTTTTTAACATCTTACAGTATGTGCCCACATCAGCCACTAAGGCTTGTGCGTGGTGCACGGCAGGTACAGTCAGCACGGAACGAAACGCGAACAATGGGTGCATGGTTTTCGCTAGATGCTGCACCACCTGAACCAGATGGGAGCTGCAAGAAGATGGCTCCTCCCTCGGTGTGTTAGACTCTTGCTCAGTGCATCCAAACCCTCGGTGTTACGTCTTTAGGTGACTCAGCGTGGGTCGAAAAGCATGCGCCCCTTGTTCGCGTTTCATTCCGTGCCGACTGTACATACTCAGGCTAACGCGTACTCATGTTAAAATGACCTTTGTGTCTCAAACATGCCCAAAAGATTCATTAAAAAAGTATACACGTCCAATCTGGTTTTCGAGTTTAAACCAAAAGCAAGTAAAATATGAGGTAATATTAAGTGTAATTTCAGCGTTGGTTTACAATCTGAGCTGGAAAAAAGCATAACTAATCACGACAAAAAAATCTATGATAAAATACACGGTCGGAGGTGTGGTCCGCTTCGTTGATTCTTATTTCCTTTATAAATATTTTTTGTTACCTTTTTCTTTCTCCTAATTCATCCATTTCAGTTAGAATTTTTTTATTCTGTGCAGATTTTTGCGATCAGTTGTGTCTTCACGCGGTTCGTTAAAAAGTTTAGGTACGTAGTATTTTCTTTTTGGACTCCACATATTTCGGTTTTTATAAATGGTTTTACATGTATTCTGCTTCGACATAACATTATATCCATAACTCTTTCTATTTCAAATTTCTTGTTTAAAAATGTTTTGTTATATGACATACTTCAATTTATCACTAAAGCACAACACTCCTAATTCTTTCTGCATATACCTGAATAACTTTCTTCTCTATTATGTTCTACCTTTCTAAATACCTTCTTTTGAATGGTTTCGACATTTTTTGCAGGTATTTAATACAGTGCCCATAAAACATTATGCCACATTGAAATACCGATGTTTCTAAGAAATTACATATCATTCGAAGTACAGTACGGGGAACCATACCTTGAAAATTTAACATATCTGCCGTCAGTATTCTCAATTTCCTGCATGCTAGTTCTAGATGAATTTTCCATTTAAGATGATGATCTATGTACATTCCAAGGTATTTTACATTGTTGACGTATTCTAGTGCCGTGCGAAAAGTCATTACAATTATTCTCATGCATTTATATTGGTACTTCAGTTTGTATTTTTTTCTTGGGTCTCGGAAGCACTTTCTTTTTTTTTAGGGGAAAAAGGGTTTGGTGAAATCTATGATTTTTTTTTTACGGTACCATTGAAGAATATTGAAAATATCTTCCGGAACCTCCCCTACGGCGCTTGCATATTTATTGTGGGCGTAGACAATTACCGTATAGTCAGCATACTCAAGAATGTAATTGTTTGTTTGACCTGGGTTATCTTGTTAACATATAAAACAAGAAGTAATGGGTCTAGGACTGTTCCCTGTCGTACTCAGTGATTGACTTTAATTTATATACTATATTGTCATGGAGTAAGGCGAGGAGAAGATAAATTATGAACTGAAAAGAAAGGCTTAATCGGCGAATTTGTGCCAAACAAAATAAAGAACGAGCGTCGAGACAGCAGAAACCAACATTTCATTGCGTAAAGCGCGCCAAAAACACCACGACAGTCAAAATATCCCTTTTCATCAAAACATAAAAAACATTGCTTGTTAAAAAAAAACGAATTTTACGCCATTTAAAAATTCCGTCAATTTTTCCCGTCCTTAGGACAGCGTATTCGACCAGAAATAATAGCCGGAGGTAAACTTGTAGAGGCAGCGTTTGAAACTAACAGATCGCACAAAATTAGCTGAGTTTATTTCCATTCGAACAAGGATGTTGCTGGGTCCTTCGAGTGACATAAAGAAAAGTATGGGATGACCTCAAATTAAATAAAATATTTCAATACATTGCCCACAAGAAGTGCCCATAATAGATGGAGAAACATTGATCGGACGCAACGGGCCAGATCTTTTCGAAAGCAGTTGTCAAAGAATGCGAACTTGACTTACTTCGGCCTTTATGCTGAGCAGGTGCTGGACACGTGCATGGTGCATGATACATTGTACACGCAGGCTGGAGTGGCTTCAAAAGAGGCTAAAGCGCGTTCCCCCCAGGCGACGGGAGAATACGAGACCCAGCCGAATGATCACTCAGCTTTCGGGTATGTCAGCCGAACGCTGCGCCATTTTTGTTGTCCCCATCGGTGTAGTTCTAAAGTAAGCCACTTGGGCAAAGACCCGCCATATTTTTCGGCCACACGTTCATTATGACGTAGGTTTTAAACAGAAATGAAATCTAAATATCGTATCTGAGTCAAGAGGTGTCGTCAGTCAGCTCCAACCTTCGAAGGGAATTTTTCCGGCTCCGTAAGTGCGTACGCCATGCGCAACGACGCCAAGGGAGCACATTAGCATGAGCTCCAATGAAGCTTGAAGTCGTCTGTGCAAGAAGTCGGAATAAACTTGCGGGAGACAAGGGTGGAAGACGAAGAGGCGGAGGGCACATGACAAGCGGACAGCTGAAGAGACACGAGCTGACGTCTGACGAGCGTGCTGCGCGAGGCTGGATCCGGGCAGGAGCAACTGACCCCGTCAGGCAAATGGCGATCCCCAGAGCGGTCCACCAGTGAGGTTCAGACCAGGACCGGCGGGAACGGCGAGCCTTGGCCATACCGGACTGGGCCATGACTATCCGGGAGTGGTTCCGCAGCGAGACTCGGGCTATGATATCCCGTAATAGCTGGACTACGCGGCACTGGCGTGAGGACGATTCGCACGCCTGAACACAGACTCCGATTGCGAGCTCTGAACGACGGGAGAAAACCAGGGTCGGCAAGCGCGGACTGCTGGCTCTCGAAAACAGGCAAACGGGAAGTACAGTAAACCGATTCCCTGTCTTCGCGTTGCGTGTTGTCACTCCTTGGCAGACAAGCGAAACGCAGACCGATCGGGTGGCGATTTTCGCATGCGCACGTGTTCGACTCTGTTTACGACATCGTTACCTAGTCCTGAGGGAAGCTCACTCTCTGAGCAACCCATCTACTAGTTATATCGCATCGCTTTATCCGAGGTGACAGGGTCCCTACGAGGTAAAGACGAGATCGTCGTGCCATACTTCTAGGCTTACTCGGCGAGATACAAACGACGAATTTTGCCCAGTTCACATTGCTGACCTGAAGGGATACTACCGTCGCAATAGGGAACATGATTAATATGAGTTTGCGGTAGAACAGAGGTTATCCTATATTCATTTCGTCCCAGGAGTGAGCTCCTGAATGCGGACTCGCCAAGTTAGTTGCACGGTACACATCTCCGTCGGTAAGTAATTTTTCAGTATATTTTAGCTATAGCACAATGCGCCACTTTGGCGTTTACAGATGTGTGGATATGTCTGCCTAAGTAATAACAGTGGCCCGAACACAGAACTTTGTGGCACTCCAAAATACACTCCGACCAATTCGAAACATAAACCAGCAACTTCTACTAACAAAGCATACACACTTAGATTAGACTTTAGTCATGGATACGGTGGCAATCGCTAAGTCAACGCTAGTTGACCGCTGATATAGGACTGCGCGCTTTCCGAGTTCCTTCTGCTGTGTTCCAGCCTTTTCGACGTCAATCTGCCTCGCCAGCTTCCTCCTATCCGTCACAAAGCTCTGGACCTTCTCCGTGCACAAAGACGTTCTCGCACTTTGGAGATTCTGATCCAAGACGTCGACGAAGTTTCGCTCCAGGCTTGTGCCCAACTGGTACTGCGTCAGATTCATCAGAATTAGGGGGTAGTTCATAGACATGCTAAGAGGGATGCCGTGGACAGTTATCGGTCTTGCAATGCGGCATGTAACAAACACTGCAGAGAGGTAAATAAAAATAAACACATTGTTAAGAAAACCTTTTTGATCGTACGATTGAACCTCACCAATTTACCGAAGACATACAGTCTGCACCAATATGAAAGAACCACTCAGAGTGCGTGGCTGAGATGGCGACTGGTGGATGCGCTGCTAGAGTTTTGGGAAGATTTATGTCACTCCGAGGGAAGGGAAGGCATTCTCTCAGTGCTCGCCGATTCAGTTCAGCTGTGTTATGGTCCGTTTACACTAGCGGATCCGCTAGCGGAAAACGCGGCGGCGAGTCATATAGGTCCAGGAGCTATTTCTGCCGCCGAGCGAGAGCGTTTCGCTGACCTGAAGTGACAATCCTGCGCAGCGCGACGCTGCCTTCGTCACGAGTACGCGTTCTTCCCGTTTGTTTTTGGCAAAGGCGTGGACGGCATCGAAGACATCCAGCGTCGCTGTCATGGCGAAGCGTCGATGGCATACGAGCGAAGAAGAGGAACGAGTTAGCTTGCTTGTCCCGATCATTTCGCGGTCTTGTAAGCATGGGCGACCCACCACCGCCGACGGCGCCTGCTTTTTCGGCGCTCGCCACTCCTCTTCCCTCCATTGCAAGCAGGGAAGACAAGAGAAGAATCACCGCAATCTCCTCTTCTTTGTCTACGTAATCATCCATCAACTTCACGCTGTTTTTTTTTTTTTTTTCTGTTTCGGATGTAGCGTTAACGTGAAGCTCACGCCTACTTATAGAGTCAAAAACAGCGAGACTGTGGAGCAGCAACGCCCGGGAGAGACAACCCAGCTGGTAACTCTCGCGCATTTACGTCACGTTTGACGGGATGTTACGAGAACAGCTGCCGCAGCCAGCGCCGCCGCCGCCGTTCGAAGGAAATATATGTAAACACAACCCGCTCGTGGCCACCGCCGCCGCCGAGAGCGAATCCGCTTTGCGGCAGCGGACTTCTTCTCAGTGTAAACGTGCAAAATGTATGATGTAAATGTAAACGTAAATGTAAATGTATGATGCAACTTGATAATGTGGATGCTTGGGCTAGTTGGTAATTCATGCTTGGATGGAACAGCGCGGATGAACAGTCACACTCACAGTCAGACTCACAGGCATTCAGAAAGAACCAGACTCTCACCGCTGACTAACAACGAGTTGTTAGTCAGCGCTGCGAGTCTGGTTTCTTCTTGAATGCCTGTGAGTGGGACTGTTCATCCGCGCTGTTCCATCCAAGTATGATGTAATCAGATGAAAACGTACTGGAGGATGTCCGCAACGCGCGCCGCGCTCCCACTAGCCATCGTCTCGGCCATGAGCTCCTTTCTTCCTACCTTTAAATATTAATGGAGACTTTAGAGAATTGTCTTAGTGACCATTCCCCATTGCACTCTTTTAGATCTTCCCAAAATGTCATGAGTCAAAGGAAACGAAGAAATTTCCTGATTATGCGAGGGCTCACTTTCATGCTATAAATAACCCAATGTACCTATTTCTGGAGGACTATATACAAGTTTTTGAGGCGCGTGGGCAGAGTAGTAACTGGGTCTTACTTAAAGAAAAGGTAGCGACACTTAAGGGCGCTCGGTCATGTGCCCTTTTGCACCGCATCATGATCACCTGGGTCACCATGGTATAGGGTAAAATCAAAGAGATTTGCAAATAAAAAGGAACGAATAATTTGTGTCGCTGAGCGAATAGCGAATAACAACGAATAGCGCTGGGTAGCTATCAACTTGCTGCTGAGGCGTATAAAAAAGCAGTGGAAGTACGTTGTCATTCTTGTTATCAAATAATTCCCGTCAATTTAGGTAAATTAATTATCCCACTGCCAGTTACGATGTAATGCTCAAAGACAATGACGGGGCGGATGTACCGGGTAGTCGGTGCCCTCTTGTACTCAGTGATGTGTTCGTTCGACCTTTTTCTTTACCCGCTACTTGTTTATGTCCAATACTTCAAACAGGTGAATTTCTTCAAATGCATCCAATAATTGTAGACTGTGAAGGTATAGTTAACATTATTGAAAACGTTGAAAGCATCATCTACATTCTACATCATGAATAAATATTATTAGCGCCTCGTTTTTCTAGAAAAACTAAAGTGTACTCCCGCATCATCTTATCTAAGATATTCACCCATTCACTTGAACAACATATCCTACCAGAAAACTGGAAGGTGGGGAAGGTGATACCCATGTACAAAGCTGGCAATCAAAAAGAAAAATCCTTCAACTTTTGGTCCCATTTCTTGAGCCGGCCGCACACGATGGAAAATTCTTGAGCACTTAATTTATTATACTCTTGGTAAGTTTATGAACCCAAAATATTTTTATAATTCAGCCCAGCATGCTTTCGAAGGTTCTATTCTTGCGAAACTCAACTATCAACACTTACTCAAAACATTCACGAAGCTCTCGACTAATGTTCTAGGACTCACTGCATATTCCTTGACTTCTCAAAAGCTTTCCACAAGGTACCTCACGTACTTCTGCATAAACCTCGTAACCTAAACATACACATTAATGTACTCGCTTAGATTGACTCATTTCCAACGCTTTTGAGCCGAAGCGATCGCCTGCTAAAGATGCCGGCTCTCGGCGCCGTAAGCTCGTTCGTTGGCGGCAGTTGGCGTAGCGGCCGATTGCGCCATCTCTTGTCTCCCATGCGAAACGGCGCCGTATGGTTTGAAGATCGGTGGCTTCGCTGCGTTTCCATAGAATCTAAGCCTTTTTCATTCTTTACATTTTCCTCAGGCAAGCTCGCTCTTTGCAAATTTTACAAAAAAAAAAGCACCATCTGTGGGGAACACTGCACAAAGTCGTAGCACAATAGGTTAAGAAACCGAATTTTGCGGTCGATTTAAAGAGCCTGGCCGCTCTTTGGGACACCCAGTATATATGTACTCAGTAATACATTCGTTTTCTTTTTTTTTTATTGAAGTTACGTGACGTGCCGAGGTGGTTCTACCTGCACAGGGGGGGACGGAAATGTCCCTCCGAGGCCCCAACACCTATCGTCGCTTTTCCTCGGCCGGACTCTGTAGAATGTCACGGTGAGTTAGCCGCGCTCGTTGGGCGGTTGCTTGAGAGTCGTGTAGCGTCCACAGTGCCGCACGCAGCTTGCGAAATGAACTATAGGTCACTGTTGTCCCGAAATAGGGTAGCTAGCTTGCGTGCGACCGCAAACTCTGTGCGGTGTAAAAATAAATAGGTTGGTTATGTGGTTTTGGATTTCGGGGAGAAATCGGGTTTCAACCCGAATCTCTTGAAACATGCTCGGGGTGTAAAAATCGGGTAAAATCGGGTTTTACCCGAAAACGAACAATCACATATTATACATATATATATATATATATATATATATATATATATATATATATATATATATGTGTGTATATAAAATAAAGAGCCACTTCAAAAACTTAACTCCTTTACTTAGACGTTTCGACCCGAGACGGGTCAGACCCGTCTCGGGTCGAAACGTCTAAGTAAAGGAGTTAAGTTTTGAAGTGGCTCTTTATTTTATACAAACTCTCGGCAGCCAAGCCTGGACTTCGTACTATTATATATATATATATATATATAATGGGAATGAGTGAAGATTGACAAGTGCAGCCGTAGTAATATTGGAAACGAAGAGGGGAGAAGGTGATTATTGAATTTATTGCATTAAAGTTAGGGAAAGGGAAAGTGACGTGCCGAGACTATGGCGGAGGATTGGGCCCTAGATAGCTTGGGAGACGGGCCCCTTCCGACTTTGCAAAGCTGCGATGACGTGCCACGTCACTGCCGCAATTTGGAACTAGCGCGGGCCTTAAATCAACAACGGTTGTCGTCTACCCAGTTAAACGAATTCGAAACTAATAGTACACAGAGAGCTGGTCAGAAATTGAGTCCGCCGAAACCAGTGGCCGGGATGGTCTAATCGGTTAAGGCGTCGCCCCGGACAGGCGAAGGTTGCGGGTTCAATCCCCGCTCCTGGCCCAATTTTTCGCCAGCTCTCTTTCCCTTTCCCTTTCCCTAACTTTAATGCAATAAATTCAATAATCACCTTCTCCCCTCTTCGTTCACAATATTACTACGGCTGCACTTGTCAATCTTCACTCATTCCCATTATATATACGGTGCAGCCTGTCCCTATGGGGAGGAGTGGTTCCCTAGATATCTTGGGAGACGGGCCCCTTCCGACATTTGCAAAGCTGAGATGACGTGCCACGTCACTGCCGCAATTCGGAACTAGCGCGGGCCTTAAATCAACAACGGTTGTCGTCTACCCAGTTAAACGAATTCGAAACTAATAGTACACAGAGAGCTGGTCAGAAATTGAGTCCGCCGAAACCAGTGGCCGGGATGGTCTAATCGGTTAAGGCGTCGCCCCGGACAGGCGAAGGTTGCGGGTTCAATCCCCGCTCCTGGCCCAATTTTTCGCCAGCTCTCTTCCCTTTCCCTTTCCCTAACTTTAATGCAATAAATTCAATAATCACCTTCTCCCCTCTTCGTTTCCTATACAATATATATATTATATCTGTGCGCCCCGCTCCTGGTGCCCCGTTTCGTACCGGTATATATATATATACCGTACCGCACTGTTTATGAAGAAAACCCGAGGGTTCGCTTTTCCGCGGAGCACGCGGATTGCCAATCACCGCGTTCGACAGCATGACTCCAGCTGTTTATAGGAAAGAGATAACGTCTTCGCACGAAGAGGCCATCTATGAAGATTGCATTTGTATGAAGAATCGTGTTCTAGATCTGATTATTCGCTGTGTTATTTATGCGCAACGCGATGATTGGCTTTGCGGGAAAGTGGAAGCAAGTGGCCTTGTTCATAAATACTGCTGCTATTACTCGAGTAAATACGGTATATATACAGACAGAGAGACAGAGAAAGAGAGAGAGAGGGAAAGAGAGAGAAAGAGAAGATAGAGAAAGCGAGAAAGAGAGATAGAGAAAGCGAGAAAGAGAGATAGAGAAAGCGAGAAAGAGAGATAGAAAAAGCGAGAAAGAGAGAAAGAGAGTAGAGATAGAGCTAGAGATAGAGATAGATAGAGATAGATAGAGATAGATAGCTAGATAGACGGACGGACGCGACGGACGGACAGAGGGATAAAAGACTTGCGTACGACGACAAAAAAGTGTAAAAGAGAGTAGGGTGATTTC
>JAZHYW010011033.1:0-23454 GCA_037355805.1 Ixodes ricinus | reverse complement strand
TCGACGCTGTCAGTGTCTGACGTGCATTTGTGTGTCCCTTGTCTCCTTTTTCGTTCCCATACCAAGATAAAATTTCGGAGATTGCGCACTATTCAAGCCTAGCTAATGAGCTCCCGATGGAATTGACACGGGAGTAAACAGTGACTAACATGTATGTTTGTTTTGTTCGCTCAGCAGACTGGGTCAAACAAAAGCCAGTGTGTGACAAACTTTCTAACATCATTTGTCATTTCTAGGTCCCAGATGGGCTGTTGACATCCAGACACACTCCAACAGATGGTGGTCATACAGCGATTGTGAAGAATGTCAAGACAGTCCCATTTGAATCCACATTTCTAGTCCACTCACTGACGATCTTTCCTTGCTTCATCAATGCCCAAGGACGCCAGCCACTGAGTGACTACTCGCATGTGTTAGTGATGGTGGCATGCGAGGCTCCAGTATTGTCGCTGCAGATAGGGCTCACCCTCACACCAAAGCTGTTCGTGGTGTGCCTTTCCACAGAATTGTTTGGTTGATTCCAATTTCCTAGAAACGCCAATATTCAGTTTGGTGTGCTTTACGGCTGAAGTAGATTTGTCAAGGATGTCTCGTCTCTTTCCTCGGGGTAGTACCATGTCAGCTCCTTTGCGGGAGCCACTTGGAAACTGGACTGCTCTAAAGCACTTGTAATTGACCTTACCTGTCATGTCCATGCTAATGCTGAAATGTAATAAGTTCACTGAACCAAGTTTTACTAATGAACAAACACAATCAGTGGAAAGGTTGGATGGCTTTATTTGTTTTCTCGAAGTATACACCGTTTCATACATAATATATGATGCTGGCAAGGCTACTTTCATTAGCAGACAACTTAGTCTACACTCCGTTTCACAATAGCTTGGCGAACTGTGGAGGCTACGGCTCCTGCGACCCAGTAAGAATGTCAGAGCGAGCCACATGGCAGCATGTCACAGGAGCGTTCGTGTCACAGCGCCAAATGCAAGGACCACCCACCAGAACTGGCTGTCGTCTGCTGAGAAACCATACATCTTCGGATGAACGTCCACTACAGCAACACTTTTATGAGACAACCACACGCTCAATTTGCCCATGAATGTGTGGCGGGTGCTAATGCTAGGGCGATGTTTTGAGCGGAAGTGGTCGATTCCCAGTTGCGATTGTTCGAACATCGTTCAGGAGCCGTGTTTTTCTAAGAAAAGTGTTGATCCATATTAAGTGTCGTTAATAAGTGACATAAGTCTTCGTCTTTTTTCCGTGTCGTGTAGAGTTGCGGTCAGAATAATCCGACAGCAACACTACTAAAAGAAGAAAAAAAAAGGCTAGAACTACGTTTTGTCGCAGATGGCGCTGTTGCTGTGGCGATAACGAGGACTCGGCCATGCAGTGTTGTCACGTGCCTGGCTCCGGTGCTCTTATTGGGTCGCGGGGGCCGCAGCCTTCACAGTTTGCCAAGTTACCATGAAACGGAGTATAGTGTCTCACCTGTACACGCTATAAAACGAATAAGATGCCAGGTGTAGCCACTCTCGCAGCTGCAGCCTTTATATTATTACTTGCTATGCTGTTTGGAAGAGTACATGAAAAAATCAGTCTACAAAGCCAAATTTAATTTTTTGCACTCTTGCATGTTACGAAAATAAAAGCATCATGCCTGAACACCAACATCTGTCTCTAAATTATTCCTTGCTGAAATAAAAAAGAAATGTACTGTGAACATGAACCAATATAATCTCAAACAGGTTTAAAGGGATACTACAACGAAATTTGGGCGCTTATTTTATGGTCTATTTGTGTTCAAAGGAGCAGTATCACATCGGACACACCAATATCTTGTTAAAAAAGACACGAAAAGGAATTTTAAAACGAACTAAACGATTAGCAAAGAGCACCTGGTGGATGTCGCTAACGCCTCGTTTATAATGCCCGTCTAGGAACTTTGAGAGGTAGTGACGGTTATTGTTTTGCCTCCGGCCACGACGAGAGAAGAGGGGAAGGAGGAACTCTCCTCTTCACGAGAATCTCTTGTGTGTGACCCAGAAGTCGCTATTGTCCCCCTACAAGATTAACCCGTCACTCAAAATTCGTACAAAAGCAGCCGCTTCAGTGGCTGGAGCGACTAGGCCGTCCTCTCGACGTCGGCCTCGCCCTAGCTTTGCTCGTCCCGAGACCATTCGTTGCCCGAGACGACCTACGTCACGATTGCGTCGGACGTCAAGTGCTCTAAGCTGGGCCTTCTCCGAGCGCTTGCCAGAGTGGGCCGTTTATAACGAAAAATACAGCCACCAGGCTCAAAATACAAACGTGCGATTATCATTTACAGATATTGTGGATCATCATCAACATATTTTTGAACACGACGGATATATTTCAAATTTCGTTGAAGTATTTCTTTAAGAATGGGTATGAATCAATAAACAATTACTTCAACCTGCAAGCTTGAAATCCAGGATGCGTGTGCAATAAATACCCTGGCCTTTCGACTATTCCCCGTCGACACTAAAGGCCCGTTCACACTCTTGCGACCGAGAGAGACCAGACCGGTTTTGAAGCCTCTTGCGATCTCTCAGGACCAGCTCCGCTGCATCGCATCCGGTCCTAAAAGTCGCAAAAGGCTTAAAACCGGTCTGGTCTCTCTCGGTCTTAGTCGGTCGCAAGAGTGTGAACGACGCTTTATTCTCGACGCATAGGGACTTCGTCGATTTCACGGCAGATCAAGCATTGGTCAGGCAACATGCTCATGTTTATAGTTTCGGCTGTGCTATAGGAATAACAAAGGTGAGTTGTGTGTTGCTGAGTCAAAGCAGAAGTCTCAGGTCTAAACGGCTTCTTAAAAAATGCACTAAAAGTGGTTTTGACTTCATAATTACATGACTCGAACATAAACTACTTACTTCACCAAGTCTAAGGAATCACAAATAATTTGTGAACATGTATTCTGCTTTTATCTTTATTCACTTATGGAACTGATTGTGTATATAAAATATGCAATCAGTCTTGCACACCTTCCCATTGCAACAAGGAAGAGGGAGATTTGTTGACTTTTTTTTCTCACCGGAAAGCAGGAAAAAAAGGAGCATGTTTCAATGTGCACATTACGTTGAAGTGGGAAAGTTACAGAAACAAATTTTGCATCTTCAAAGTTCATGAAGTAGGCAGATTACTTTGAAGTCATAAGAGGATGAGGTCCGAAACAACTTCAGCTCGCCTTCAGTCAGATTTTCCCTTTACATCCAGGGACGTTTCACCTTCATAAGGTCATCAGTACCAATTGGCATCCATTCAGGACTCCGTACTGATAGATGTACAAGCTTGGCCTCGAGGTCGCAGTGCCCTCCTTTCATGTGCTTGCAGTGCGACCCCCTCGTGCACTTGGTCCCAGATGGTGAAGCTGGTGCTGGACAGGATGTCGTCCCTGTAAAAGAGTCGTCGCAGTAGTCAAACGATCCGATTACACCCTTGAGCAGCTTATTTGTCCTCCCATGCCATTACCAACTGAAAATCAGTGAAAGCCTGCTTTTAAGCAACAGAATGCATAAATGAACATGTCTATTTCATTCCCTTTGTACTGAACACCTGCCAGCATCCGAGGGATGCAAATCAAAATAAATAAATTCGCATTATTTGCTCTTTTGAGACTCCTTGAACTTAAACCAACTCAAACACTACCACTATTTTAAAGCTGGGAACTTCGAGGACACCTCTCCATATACTGAGATTACACGCTTGTCCCTTCTGTCCTCATACTCCTGGGTTTTTAGTCTTGGAAGTTAAAGCTTTGGTTTTTTTCATTGCTTGGTTGCTGGAAGATGCTGAAGGAAGCTCGTACTGTTACTTTGAAACATCAAGTTTACAAATTGAGCACTAACCCGTATTGATGGTCGGATACAGAAGCTAAATTTGTCACGTCAAGGAGGTTATCATAAAACAGTGGGCACAGGACTGAATATAGCGACGGAGCGGGCGACCGAGGCGCATTCGAGAGTATCGAAGAAGACGAGGTGTGTGAGTTTTGCGCGAAAGCAGGACGATCGGCCAGAGATGTGAGAATGTGGTGTCGAGAGAACTTCAACCCGGCTGACTGCATGGCTGTTATCTGAGCCACATTAACCAGAGGAGAAGAGAGAGTAACAAGTGAACGACACTCTACGGCCGAGGAGGTAATTGACCAGGTTATTTCACCCAAGCATCACGGTAGTCATTTCAACAACCAAGAAAAGGACGTCCAAACATCAGCACAGCAATACCAGCAGCGTGCCAAGGAATTGGGTTGTGTGTATGTTTATACAGCCTCGAACTTGATCTGCCTCAACAGGCGATGAGTCTCCCAGCGGTAGATGAGCAATTTAGCCAGTGCAGTACGACCGCTAGCCTGGGGTCTTTAACGTGCATCACGCAGTAGTGATACACGACTGCATCCGGTACAATGCTTATCCAGATCGAAACGGGCAAAGGTGGGGATTGAACACACGATCCTGAGTTCTGCAGCGCGAGCTTTCACTCCAGATTCTCCAAGCTGGTGTGCGCAAGCCTCCTCGTCCACTGATCCCCCCGGTGCCAAGGAATAACATATAATAAATGACAACGGTACAGTGGTCTGCAACAGGTAGCTTTTCAGTGTTTAAGCAACCAGGTTGAGATCACGTGACACCTTCCTGCCATATGTGGCTTGCAAAATAGAGATGCCTAAGTCATAAAGCAAGTAATAATTTGATTTTTTTTTTACTAAAGATATCAGCATATGTATTTGGCTTTCACAACTTCTGAAAGCTGCCTCTGAATGGATAGAGTGGTTTCTTTCATAATCTTACCTCCATGAAGAACTTCCCAGCTGGTAACGGGGCCGTGAAACGCAGACCCCCTGGAAGTCGCACAGGCGCCAAGTGCATTACAGAGGGCCTGCAGCATGTCCCCCGAGCAGAGGGCCCTTTCAGTAGCCCGGCAGCCGGTGGATTCTGTTGGAATAATGGGGTAGGGGGAACTCAAGCTCTTGCAAATTAACGGACCTAAGAAAACTAGCAGGCAGGTACGAAAACATGCTACTCGCCCCCGCAGCGTTTGCTTCACTGGCGCTTTGTGGCGAAACAAATCAGCGGCGAGCGACTGATGGAAAACACGTCAGAAGAACAGTGCGTAAACCTTAGGACGGCGCTTTATCGCGCGCGTGAAGCATTGGCGTAGCCAGGTGTTTTGGGGGGCCGGGGATTTGGGGTACGAGGTACTGAACCCCCCCCCTCCCTGGCTACGCCACTGGCATGAAGTGACATCGGATGTCACTTAGACACGGCGCTATCACTGCTAAAATGGGCTACCATCGAACACTGAGTCGTGACTGCGAAGTTTATGACCCACATACAGATATCCTACCGCACTCTGTTTGAACAAGTGGCATACAACCTGTCGCTGGGGGCAAAGACTAAAAACAGACGAGTGCGCACTCGGCTCGGTCGTACCTCACCGATCGCCTAATCCGCTGCTTTTCCGTAACATTCCGTTTTACTTTGCTATACTCCTTTCACGTGCAGCTGTTTGTGAATGATGCGAACTGTACAGAGACGACGTAACTCACCCCAGCGATCGCCATGGCGCGGTTCTCCGGGTGCCAGCGCTGCGGGAGATCGGCCTTCGAAAGCTCGGCAGCCCGTTCAGCTCGCCGGAGAGGGCTGCAGCTGCACTTTGATGCTTCACGGAGACACCGAGACACTTGCTAGCGAAAAGGGGTCTCCGCCAAGAAGTAGAAAGGCTCACTCGCGTCGCACATCACCGTGCTGACGTTGGGGGGCTCACGTCAACATCCGACCGCCGGAGACCGGGACGCATATTGGTGCTTCGTATGCTCCCAGGGTAAACTCTTTCGCGTCAAACGAAGTAACGTACATCTCGAGGTATTTCCGGTCTCTTTTTTCCGTATGCCGCGTCCTCGTTCAAGCACTAGCAGTGGATTTCAGAGAGCCACAGAAAAGCCCGTCCGCAATGGCCGCGGAGAAAAGATACACACGGTTTGTTTACCCTCGAGCTCCCGCCTGCTCCCGCCCGGCGCCATCCTCCAATCAGAGCGCGGCGAGGTGACGTCACGCCACCGGTCTGCGCGAAAGAGCAGACGACTTGCGAGGCGTATATGGACCAAGATGGTCACTCCCAGAAATAAGTAATTGTAAAGTAATTGCATTACTTTTGAAGTAATTGTAATTGTAATGAATTATTGTTCATGTAGTAGTAGTTGTATTAAAGGGGCACTGACACCCCAAAGGTCCTATATTTTTATTGTCTAAAACGATGCAAGTTGTAGTCATAAACACGCAAGAAAAACCTCACCGCAAAAAAAAAATTTCCCGCGTGCGCGCGCGCACTTTTTATTTTTGGCGTTTGATTCTCCCGCCTCTCGCCTCCTCCCTTCTTTTGATCGGTGACGTCAAAAATCAGGAAATTTAGAAGCTTTGTAGGCGACATTTCTTTAACGTTTGATAACGGCGATCGTAAAACATGTTTTTTTAACGCAATTGCGAACGCACTACGGCCCCTCTTTTTGAAATACCAAAAATCAGAGTTCGGTGTGAAGTCGCTTCCTGGATTGTATCTTCCTTCAGGAAAACTTGGCGGCGCTCGAGCAGATCGGCGAGTCGTGGAAGAAACCGTTTTTCCCCGCGCCGGCTCCCTTCTCCTTGCCTCGGGTCACTGTAGCAACGGCGCTTTCCTTCATAGCGCGGAGTGGAGGTCCGAAAGAAAGTCGAGTCGCAGGAGACCGCAAACGTTGACTTCCTGCACTGGCGCGGATCGCGCGGGAACTTCAAATTTGGCATTTGGAAATTGTTTTTTTAATTCACAAATACTGAATTCCCAAGTTTCGAATTTTTAGGGTGATGTTCCGGCATCGTTTTTAATCGTTTCGGATAATAAAAAAAAATATGATTTTGATGTGTCAGTGCCCCTTTAAGGTTAAACTACTTTTGGAGCAAAATAATTGTAATTGTAATTAAATTACATATTGCAAGAAATTTACCATGTATGGTCTGCTTCAATTTGCCGCGGCACACTAGCGCCAGTTGAACCTCTAGCGTACATTATAACTATGGTTTGCACTTGAAGGTCGCGTCACTTGCAGCAGAAGTTGGCCGGTAGGGCCAACTTCTGCTGCAGTGACGCGGTTATCCACAATGGGATAACCATATGGTTATCCACAATGGGATAACCATAAAAAGACAATACCCGAATTTCGTATTGACACCTGCCAATAAAAAGACGCTAAAGGGTTCTTCCGCCATTTGATTAACATTTTAGTGCCTACCGCGTCAGTGCCATATGTTAATAAAGGGGCAAGAAAGAGTCAATAAAATTCAAGCGAGACCAATAGAATGGCAATATGGGCAATACAAAGTCGATAAGATGTTTATGAAATGGCAGTCGCCATTTTTATAGGGGTAGTCTCCTCATCTCGTTGACCAAGTGAAGACCCAGCTTGACAGTTTAATTTCTGTCGAAGACTGGGAATGCGAAGATGTCTGGACAGAAAAGGCTGAAGAAACCAAGGCTGTGGACTGCATACTATAATTTGTAACTGGGTTTTTGAGTGTGAAAATGAAGAAAAGCTACGCGCTGCCCTGCATGCCACTCCGCTTTGAGCATCGACAAGAACACTTCTGCTGAGGCAGCACAGACAAACGTGAAGAACAGAGGAGGCCTTATACACCCCAACAAGAACCTTTTCAGCTCCTGAAAAAAGCGGAACAGTTCTTCGTGGAAAATAAAAGCCACCAGACTGTCTACTGGGACACAGTCGACAGTGTTCTTGACACATGCACAATAACGTTTCCATGCGCTGAACACAAAGAAGAAACAATTGCCCAGTTGCTCCACTACTACTTCAGCATGCGAATGCGACAACACTGTAAGCATATTACGATGAGTAGGAACAACCAAGCACAAGAAAAGAAGAAATCAGCAAAGGAGCGCTCGTTTTAGTTTAAGAGCATGAGTGAGAAACACAGGATGTAGGAGATGGCGTTCTTTGGTAGTATGCAGTGAATTCAGCTTTTGTGTACATTTTAAAGCAAAAATATTTGTCAGGTATTTTTTTTACCTGTAAGTCGGGGTGAAACCATATTGTGATAGTAGTATAGATGAAAAGTGATTTATGTCCTATAGCCGCTACTATTGTTTGACTTTCAGTCACTATGTCATCATGCCAGACAGTATGTCATCATACTGTCTGGCATGGAGTGGGCACGGGAACAGCAACGCGATGCGGCTCGCTAACACCGTGCGCTTGCTTGTGCAGGTCACGGCATGCATCCAGTCCATCGGAGCCAGTACGACACTTCCGCGATCCCAGAGCCACTGTTCAACGACGCACGGATACAGCTGTGATACCACTATCATCGAACCTTTGTGCTTTCTACCGGACGGTTTGTGCCAGAACCTCCCTCTCCCAAGCAAGGCAACTGCATCGACACACGCATCATCGTCTTCTGATATCTACTGCCGGCATCTGCTCGGCTCCTCCAGTGGGCACGGGAACAGCAACGCGATGCGGCTCGCTAACACCGTGCGCTTGCTTGTGCAGGTTAGTACTTGTTCCACCCCTTTGTACGCAAAGAAATCTAACAATTTATGCTTGATGTTGTTCCCGTGCCCTGGGATTTTGCTGTCTTTGCTTGAGCAGTGTGTTGACGCGGTCGGCCAACTTATTCTACTGTCCGGGGACGTAGAGCTGAATCCAGGCCCCACGCGGTCTCAGGTGTCTCAGGAACTAGGTTCCATGACAGAGGCACAACTAAAACAATTTAATGATATGTTCATTCTCTTACAAAGTGTCAATGCGCGTACGATAAAAATGGATAATGAACAGTCGGACCTAATCAAATCCGTAAATGAGATTAAAATAAATCAGAAGTCAATTCAGGGTAAAGTCACGGAAATCGATGAGAGACTATCTGCAGTCGAGACTAAAAGCACCGCTTGTGAGGTCGTCCAACAAGAGATAGTAACGTTGCGCCAACAAGTTGCATCCCTTTTAAATGATAATTCCACGTTGAAGGTTAGTCAAGCAGAACAAGAAGATAGGTCTCGACGTGATAATTTGCTTTTTTATGGCTTGGATGACGCTCAGTCGGAAACTTGGGCTCAAACCGAAGGTAAATTGCTGAATGCTATAGCGACTCCTCTCAACCTGGTCATTCCCAGTGACACCATTGAACGAGCGCACAGGCTTGGCGCATTCTCAGTCAATAAATGCAGACCGATCATAGTCAAATTCTTGTCATTTAAAATGAAGCAACAAATCTTATTCTCAAGTGCTAAGCTGAAGCCTAGCGGCATAACTGTCAGCGAAGATTTTTCACCCGCTACGAGACATGCTAGGAAGAAGCTTGTAGAATTTGGCAAATCACACAACGGTACATTTAAATTGCGCTATAACAAGCTCTTTATGAACAACAAGTGTTTTAGTTATAATCCCCTTATCAACAGTGTCTGTGAGCTTGCAAACACGTCTAGTACTCAGGATTATCAAAAGCCAGCTGATAACGACGTAACTGATTCGGCGTCCAATGCCCGGCAATGACGAGTCGTGAGGGGCAGTGGCTTGTCATCGTTGCCAAAGCAAGTTTCTGTTCTGTTTACTAATATTCGTAGCATTCTTTCAAAGAGGGACGATTTATGTTCTGTTATCGATTCCACTGATGCTGACATAATCGTTTTGACTGAAACCTGGCTTTCCGCAAAGGTTGATAACGGCGAACTTTTCAATTGTAACAAGCGTTTCAGTGTGTACCGACATGATAGAGGCCAAAAGTGCGGTGGGGGCGTCTTGATTGCTGTGTCTGACTGCTTTGAATCATCCCTCGTTGATATAAGTAACAACTTGGAAATTGTGTTTGTTCATCTTCGCTCGCGCCACTCTGGGTTGATTTTGGGAGCCTGTTATCGTCCCCCGTCCAGTAGCCCTAACTTCGTTCAAGATTTACATGATGCTATCAACAAAGTTTCTGTTCGTTTTCCTAGTCTCCCACTAATTTTATTGGGCGACTTTAATTATCCCAACATAGTGTGGTTAAGCGAGCGACCATTTTCGAATCCTTTTTCAAGGGAATGTTACGACTTTTTACAAACAGTTCTTGATTTCAATTTTTCGCAACTCGTTACACAACCTACGAGAATCACTTCATCTACATCAAACATTCTAGACCTTATTTTTTCTACTGTGCCCGACATTGTTTCTTCTGTATCCTGCCTGCCTGGCTTGAGTGACCACTCGTTGATTCATTTTGAGCTTAAGGTTACAGTATCTCGAGCTGCTGATAATACAAAACGCGTCAGGGATTATAAGAGAGCGGACTTCGAGTCAATTAATCGTGAGTTGTGCCTTTTCTTAGATGACTACTTACCACAATTTTCGTATCGCTCCCTGGAAGAAAATTGGCATCTATTTAAATGTAAAGTTGATTCTCTCATGAGCACTTTCATACCGCTAAGATCCGTTACTTATAACTGTCAGTCTCCATGGTTTAATCAATCCCTTAAACGAATGTCTAACAAGAAGAAACGTCTTTTTCGATCTGCGAAAAACTCTAACTCTCAGCAGCGTTGGGACGCTTATGCGTCCGCAGCTAGTGCTTATAAGACAGCCATTACGAACGCCAAAGATGTGTTTTTTAATGTTACCTTGCCCAGCATGCTGGTTAATAATCCCAAACAATTCTGGAATTCTGTAAATAAGAATGATAAGTGTGCCGTATCTCTCAGAAATACTGATGGTGGTGATATTCCTAGCAGTGATTGTGCCAGTGTCTTCAACGAAATGTTTGTGTTGGCGTTCTCTTCCTCTCAGATTTCTTGTATTCCTGAATTTTCTACCAGTGCATATTTTCCAATGGATCCAATTTGTATTGACACTATAGGCATAACCAATGTGATAGATACTCTCAAATTGTCCTCGTCTGCTGGCATTGACAACATCAATTCTAAATTTTTGAAAAATACGAAACTGTACAGCGCAATTATTTTATCCAAACTTTTTGAGCAGTCTTTGGAGCTTGGTTCTATCCCCGACGATTGGAAGATTGGGAGAGTGATTCCTTTGCATAAATCAGGTGACAAACATTCTCCAGCTAACTATCGTCCCATCTCAATTACTAGCATACCCTGTAAAATTCTTGAACATGTCATATACTCTCATCTTGCTAATTTCTTAGAGTCTAACTCTTACTTCAGTAATGCTCAACATGGCTTCCGGAAATCATTCTCTTGTGAGACTCAGCTCTTGTGTTTTACCCATGACCTTCATTCCATTCTTGACCGCGGGTCTCAGGTAGACTGTATTTTCCTAGATTTTTCTAAAGCCTTCGACAAGGTCCCTCACTCCCTCCTTATTCAAAAGCTTATCAAACTTAATTTAGACCCTAATGTCGTTGCATGGCTACGTTCATTTCTTACTAATCGATCGCAGTTTGTAACTGTCAATGATGTGGATTCCCAACCTTCTCCAGTCACCTCAGGTGTTCCCCAGGGCTCTGTTCTGGGGCCCCTCTTATTTCTTATCTATATTAACGACCTACCTAACAATGTATGTTCATCTGCCAGTCTGTTTGCAGATGACTGTGTTATTTATCGTGAAATTACTAATGACTCTGACATATCTCTCCTTCAGTCTGATGCTAACTCTATATCTGAATGGTGTAGCTTGTGGTGCATGAAATTAAATACTGCTAAATGTAAATACATGCGTGTGTCTCGTCTTAACGCAACACGTCCTGTTTACTCCATTGATAACGTTCCTCTTGAGTATGTAACATCCTACAAGTATCTTGGAGTGCACATAACTTGTGATTTATCCTGGAAAACTCATATTGATCATATCGTTAACAATGCTAATCGCATGCTTGGTTACCTTAAAAGAAACTTTTTCTCGCGCCTATGTCATTGAAACTCATTCTTTACAAAACCCTTGTTCGGAGTAAGCTTGAATATGCTGCGTCTATCTGGGACCCCGGTCTTGAATTGCTCATTTCTGAATTAGAATCCGTCCAAAATCGTGCTTCCCGCTTTATTCTTTCTAATTATCATCGTACCGCCAGCGTAACCGTAATGAAAACCAGTTTATCCTTGCCTAATCTTTCTATACGTAGAAGAGTGTCTCGCTTGTGTTTGTTCCACAAAATATATCATCATAATTCATCTCTCAAGCAAAGGCTACTAACAGAACCCCATTATCTCTCGGCACGGAACGATCATAGATTCAAAGTTGGCATTCCATCCTGCAGGACTAACGCATATCATCATTCCTTTATTCCCAGCACCTCCTTGTATTGGAATCACCTCCCCATGGATGTTGCCGAAATCGTGGACACTAAGAGTTTTAGAAATGCCTTGATTAACATGTATTGCTTCCCACAACTATAGTCCTCCTGCCGTTTTGCTGTTGTGTATTTTTTTCTATGTGTTTTTTTTAAACCCACTCCCCTCTGTAACGCCTTTTGGCCCTGAGGGTAAAATAAATAAATAAATAAATAAATAAATAAATAAATAGACATTTTGTCTGCTCACAAGGTTTGTATGTTCCACAGTACAAGTTGACATTGTATGTATAAACCATTTGTAATGCTATAACCTTTATGCGCGTGTAAAGGATTATTTAGGCCCCACTATCTAACATTATTAGAATTTATTCTTTTTTCAATAAGAAGGCTGAAGCAGCGTGGAAGAAAATCACCCGACTTTCCATAAAGCCACAGAATGAGTGTAAACAATTTACGGAGCTGTTACCAAACATGCTGTTTGACAAAACATGCAAAGCACGACCCAACTGTTTACTCTAAATTGCTCGAAATTATTAAAAGGCCCAGTAGATTATGCCATGAAGTTCTATATTTATACGAGTATTTTTGTCACGTTGAGTCATCGTCGGAATGTTCACGTTTAACAAGCAGGAACCGCACGGGAGAAAAGGCAATCAGTACCAGTGCGCCAACATAAAACCATCATTTCACTACACAGTGCACAGGGACCGAGTAAAGAATGCAAACTTTCCTTCACAAGCCCTCTATACAAGCCTTCACAAGCCCCTTTATACTTGCGCGCCATCTATCTCTGTGCGAGTGAAGCGCGCTTGGTGCGCCGAACATAACGTGGTCGCCGCGTGAGACAGAGAGTCATCACCTAAATGTATTTCTTCCACCGTGGCTACAACCAAGAATGTCATCAACAATAGAAAATGTGCTCCAGCTTTTGAACTTCTTTTACCTATTATGTTGAAAATATATCAGATTTTTTTTTAGTGCGCAGCTTCTAGGCGCCCGCTTCCGGCTTGAGAGGCGTCGGCGTCGGAAAAATTTCTCCGCTAAATTTAGTGGGAAAATTAGCCAAAATTTTCCGCTAATTGGGAGGGGAGCAGAAGAGGAGAAGGGGAGGGGAGGAAAGGCATACCCTTCCCTCCTCTTCCTGAAGAGCTGCGCTCTAATTCGGCATTACAAAGAATTGTGAACGTCTTTCATTTTTTATTTTATTTTTAATGTGTTGCTAGAGTCCCACTGACTAGTTCGAGTGAACGCGAGGCGAATTAAAAAGTAAACAGAAACGATTTGCAAGAGTCCCTTTAAAGGTGAATGGAGTATAGCGGAGGCACTGCAGGGTTACCGTTGACGTCAGACACGGGCAATGCGTCAACACACGAAGTACTATGACATTAAAGCGGAGGAGGCGGAATGTGTGGGAGAAACTCCAACATGGCCAGCTCAGCCGTAATCAGCAACAGCCATACTCCGCTCACCTTTAGGCTGAGACTAGAAGCTCTGCCTTCAGCACGAGCTCGCTGGGTTCCGCATTGCTTTGGTTGCGCGTGCCTGCGCGTTCACACTTGTGTTAGTGAGGGCAGAAAGCTCGCTCTGGAGGCGGAGCTTCTAATCTCAGCTTAAGGGTGAATGGAGTACGTGCGGGACACTGACACGTGTATGTAGTGTGTGCCGAGGACGAAGACAAGACTTGAGCGCTCGTGGTAAAACATAAGTGAAAGCAAACGGTGAATGTGTTGTTTTATCTTCTAATTTTTACTAGAGCACAAATACTCGAGCTCGTCCATTACAAAGGAAACATTTAGAGTCCCTGTATGTTGCCAGAGTGTCGCATTTGATAGCGTCCGCCGTTACTGTTCAATTTTAGCTTTGATCGGCCATTTTGGCGTTGAAACATATACGGTGGAAGAGGTTTCAGGGTAAGAAAAATGTATTTTCACACAAGTCCGAGTTTTTACAATGTTACAAGGTCAGAGGTGACGCATGCTCCGCACAAAACAAAGGTTACGCGACGCTCCAACAACGGTCCAACTGCGACGGTCCGGCTGCGACGGTCCAACAAAGGTTGGATCGTCGCAGCCAGGGAGGCGGGACCACAGAGTAACCGTATTACAACATGTCCAAGGACAGGCAGGCTAGGTGCACCTGGCTGTTTAGCACCGTCAGGTATCGGCACGACCAGCGCCGCAGGAACTCGCGCTCCCCAAAAAGGAACAGCTCAGACTTCAAAAAGTGACAAGCGCGCGTCGCAGACGCCATAAAAGCAGTGTTGGACAAAATGCTCGATAAAAGTATTTAAGTTAAGTTACTAAATACATGCGTTATAAAGTATTTAAAATACTACTCAATTGACTTTCACTATAAATGTATCTTGAGTAGAGTACATATACTTAGAAATGTAATTAAATTACTTTTGAAGATACTTCCGCCTTGCGTAATTGGTACCGACCTTAGCGACCAACACAATTATAGAGGTGCGCAAATATGGTTTTCCAGAATGGTTTATTAGTACGCAACAACACAAAATGGCAAAAAGAAAAACAGGAAAAAAATCTTAGGGTTTTTTCTTGCAGTCCAACTATAAGGAGCAGGATATCACTGATACACGTTAGAAAACATTTCTGGAACAAAAAAAGAAAAAAAAAGAGTGAAAGACGTTTACAACTTCCTGTAATGCCGAATTACAGCGCAGCTCTTGAGGAGGATAAGAGCGTACATAGAGAAGGGTGTGCCCCTGCTTCTCCTCCGCACCCCTCCTCCCCTCCTCTCCTCCTCCTCTTTCCTCCTCCTCTTCCTTCCTCTCCCTTCTCCATCCTCCTCCTCTGATTCTCATCCCCACCTCCTCCTCCCTCGTGACGTCACTCGTGGGTCACTCGTAAAAGCCTCGTGAAGGTCATGAGCTTTACGAATGAAGGTCGTGACATTCGTCGTGAGCTTCGTGATGTCACACGTGACGTCACATGTGACGTCATTATGTGAAACGTCCCATAATACAACGCGCGGTTACTCTGATGGCGACGGCGACGCCGCTCAAGCCGGAAACGGGCGCCTAAGAGCTGCGCTCTAAAAGATCGCTTTAGCTATAGTGATATCGCTGAATATCACGTCCTGCGGCGCACCTTAGACGCATCGTTTAACTACAATTCATATTCCCTATATGGGGAGTTCACTATAGACGAACTTGAGATACGAAAATGAATGAATGGATAACAAAGACAGCCCACATAATATTCACGGCACTGGTCGCAGTTCTTCTCATAGGTTGCGTTCAGAAAGGCACTAAACGTTGGGAGACGCTTCATTAGTATTTTGTGAGGTCATCCGGCTCGTAGTTCGTTTCTGTTTGTTGCTGCTTATTAATGTTCACTTATACAGTGTTGCAAAATCAATAAGTGGCAAACAAACAAACGAACAAAAAAAAACCTCGACGTTTTGCCGTAGCTGGGTCAAATATACAAGAAAAAAAAGTGTCGATAATGCAATTAAATGTAAAGGTGCAAGCGATCTGGACAATAATGACGCAAATAATGCTTAGAGAAAGGGAACAAGGGGGACAAGGACAAGCAAATATTTCCAAACACAACACCGGTCACTGGAAGTAACACTTTTCCACGCAGGCAACAGTGGGGGAAAGGGGTGGTCCCGTGTACGACCGCCCAAGTCCTGGAAATGGCGCCGGAAACTGGGACGAGTAGAGGATCTGAACAAGAACGAGATGCGGGAGCCTCCACAATGCCTTCTTTTGATACATGGGCGCGGAGCTGCCAGAAAGTCTCACGAGGGTTCCAGGTTACTATACAATGCCCCGATAAAATAAACCGCCATCGGTCGGTCCGGGTTGTACGCGTCATCCAGGTTAGTCGAGAGGGTCTTGAGAGATAGGGTGGACGCTCTTAATCTGATACAAGGAAAGCTCCAGCCACCGCGCTCTCGAGGAGGCTGAGCGCGGGGCGAGCCACCAGAGCGGTCTTGCCTGCCCAAAATAAGGACACAAGAGAAAAACGCGCCTGGCGCACAAACGGAGGGGGCGGTGAAGCCAAGCGCGGCATACCAGAGTCAACCGCAAAACGCTGACTGCGTCAAGTAACGCCGTACGGCCATTGGGAAAGCATATCCACTGACCTCTTCTACGCGCGAGTTTAGGTCACGCACAAGCGCACAGACCACGTCTCGCGTGCCACGCCGTCTCCATCAAAGGTCACCCCCAAGATTTTGACAGTTTCGCCAACAGGGAACGGCAAGGGACATCGCGCGGAGGATCAGCGAATGCATACAATCTTGGACTTGCAGAACTTAGCTTTGTGCCGGACAAAGCCGCGTAGGTCGTGAAAACCTGAAGTGCCCTCAGAGCACTGTCGCCATTACGGGCGAAGTGCGTCACATCGTCAGCGTACGCGGTCGCCTTTACCTGACCTGTCCCCGGGAGCTGTAGGCCACGAACGTACGATGCTTCCTCAAGTCCTCGAAGGAAAGGTTCTAAGCTCAGGACAAACAGGAGTTGGGTGAAATGCAGCCCTGGCGAACGCCCCACGTGATCGGGAAACGTGCTGCCGGAATTCCCTCGACAAACAATTCGCTTTGCATACCGTTGTAGAGACACTCGAACAGAGAAATGCTCTTCGAAGGTAATCCAAAAGCGGCCAGCACACTGAATATATATCTGTGTTGCACGCGATCGAAGTCCTTGGTCTGATCAGGGGATACTAGCAAACCGCCTGCTGTCAAGCTCGCGTTTAGTCAACGTGGTCTCGCGTGAGGACGATCAGGGAATGAATGGTGTGACCCGGAACTGAGCATGACTGACGCAGGTTAATACATTCTGGGAGTACGATCTCCATCCGCAACGAAAGAACAGTAGTCAGAAGTTTGTAGGCCGCGTTCAACAACGTAATTGGGCGCCAGGCCCCCGGGTCATGATGGCTTCCCACCCTCCTTGGGGAGAAGGACAATTCGACCAAGCCGGAAGGATACCGCAAGGCACTGTTCCCCATAGAAAACCCGTAAAACGCCACAAAAGAAGTCGCAAATAACAGGCCAAAAGATCGTTCAAAATTCTGATGAGAGAACGTCTGGCCCGGGCGCCTATACCGATATCAACCGGGAAAGGACGTGTTGAAGCTTCGCCGGGGTAGGGACCTGTTCTAAGGTCGGACAAAAATCGTAGAGAATTCTCGGAAACTCACAAAGAAATGGGGGTCGATAACAATTCTTGGCGACTGGCCTCATGTTCTGTTTGCGCGAAAGCCCTGAAGTGGGAGGCGAAGATTGGAAGGTGCAATACGTCTGGGAACGTGCGCGGCGAGGGAACAGCGGCAGGCACCAAAAGGCCGCGCTAGAACTAGGCTGCCGAGACGGCCGGGTGTATCGCAGGACTTCAGGATGGGTCGCTGGACAACGGGTCACCCAAGAAACCATGGAAGCCGTTTTATCAGTGCGGAGCAGGCGCTCGTAGCGTTGCTGAAGTTGTGCCCAGTACGTTTGCATAAAGAGGTGGCATCACCACCCCAGCGGACAATGCGTATGCGGAAAATCATATCCTGAAGGAGAGCTTGACGGTCTGCTCGAAGATACCGCCCCTGCATTGAGCATAAATCCCGCCGCCTGCCCCTAATCAGGCGCATTCCAACAATATACTGTTTTATTAGGTTGGAGAGTGTCCTTGCAGATTTATCGCGCAAACTCCAACGCCTAGACGCCAAGGACGCATGCCGCTCACTTTGGGTACAGAAAGAGCGCCGATGACGGGGCTAATATCCGACACGCGAACCGAAGTCGGCGGAAAACCCACCCTTGTGCATGACGTCACCGCCGTGGTCAACCTACGCGGCATGTAAACGCGATCCAAGCGGCAGCTGTAGAAGTCCCTTGATACTCCTTTTACAAGTTTCGACAACCAATACGAAGGACAGAGCACACTCCGCTAGAACAAAATGGCGGCATTCAGTTCAAACATCTGCTGTGCGCCGCCGTTCGCTTCCTAAAACCTGCAACCTCACGCCTTCGGCGCTTCAAAGAATGTCGCTACTTGTAAGAAGCTCTCATCTAGGGACTTTAGGCAGCTGGTCCTGACGCCGCTCCATGTGAATTGAAAAGTGGCGCCATGAAAGAAAGGTCACGCATCCTCAAGCTCGAAATGGCACTCCCGTCTCTGCAGTTTGCGTGGATACCAAACTGATCGTCCTATTCCCGTGCCCCGGATGTCCGCAATCGATTCAAAGACGCAATTCAAATCCCCCACGATAAAGGAAGAACAGGCGTCAAGTGCATAAACATCGAGGTTGTTAAAAAAGAAAAGGAACAAAGCGTGGTTCAGGGGGCATAAACGTTAATAAGCTCGTACTTTATGCCCTGAGAAACAAAATCGAAACCTATCACCCGACCTTCTATGTTGAACGAATGCGGAGCGCAAGTTTGTCTGCTTCTTGCACCGGGGTTGTGATTATGTGAGAACGCCAAGCTCTTATTGGCTGATTGCAAGAAAAATAGTGGGTGGACCTCGAGGCATCTAGCATTGAGGTCTACCCACTATCCTTCCAATCAAAGCTAATCAGAGCTCGGCGTCGTTCTGACGTCACCGCAACTCGGGCACAAGAAGCAGACGACTTGCTCTCCGCATCGGAGCCATGACGCAGCAGTTCGCGGTTCAAGAATCAAAAGTAAAATACCTACGCCGCACGAACGCTGTGCGAAAAAAAAAGACGTCACAGAAAAAGCAGACTTAAATTTTGCAACCTCGCGCCGGCTGGAAAGGTTTGTTTCCTGGAGGTAGAAGATAACACTAGTTGCTTGTCTGGCAAAGTGCAATATATGCGTCTGCTTCACCCGGTCGCAAAAGCCACGAACATTAAAGGAAATAATTTGAAATCTAGCCACTAGTAGCAAAAAAAAGAAAAAACGAAAAATAAAATAAAAATTTAACGTTACCTTGTACCATCTACTCGCTAAATGTCCTCAGCCGAGCTGAAAGAGGTGTCAAGTGAGCCCGGCAGCGGCCTCTTGGGAAGACAACCAGCGTTGTCTCGGCTTGGAGGGGAACGAGAGCCGTTGCTTGAGATGGAGCGTTTTGCGTCTTGGGCCTGACCCCGGCGTGTGTTTGTCGGGTCCGAGTTGTCCGAGGGGACCGAGCGGTCCGCGATATCCGAAGGGTCCAAGGGGCTCGATCTGTTGGTCGAGTCCTTGGTGCCAACCGTCATTGGCGCCACCGAGGTACTTGGAGCTCTCAAAGAAGGAAGGGAGAAGCCCTTTGTTTCAGGCGACTCCTCCTCCATGATGACGAGGCGCTCGCTGTCGATAGAGGCCTCGGGATTTTCCGTCACCTTGCTCCACGGGGTGTAAGAATCCGCAGGAGACAGACTAGGTGCCGGTGCGACGGGTTGCGTCTCGGGGCACGCCGCACCCGCCACGTCCCTGCAGCGGAGGCGGGGGCGGTCGTCCTTCTAGCAACTCGGACTGGGAGTCCTCCGGGTCGACGTTGGCTTGGGGCTTGGTTGGGGCTGTAGGCGCTCTAAACTGGGCGGCTGGGCGAGGATGAGTCACCTCATGTGTTGGGGACAACGCGGGAAAATCCGACAAGGCTGTCCCAGCGACCATAGATGAGTAGCTCCGCCGAGCTACGCAGTCCACAGTCGCGTGGGAGCCGCCGCACCGGTGGCACTCGGTCATGCAACCGTTCGTGGCGTGTCCGAATTCCAAAGACAGAGTATCGGTCGCAGTGCTCTGTCGTGCAGTTGACTCGAATGTGTCCTAGTCGGCACCGCCGGCATACCCGCTTGATGCCTGGTTAGTCGGAGGTCGCCCAGTGACCTCGGATTCGAAGCAAGTTCGGGACCGGGTCCGACTCTTTCATTACGATTCTCACATATATTGTACCGGTATTCATGGTTGGTTTGCTGCGGTACATTGCATGCAATTCAAAATTGCAATTGAAAAAAAAGCTTTGCATAGTCCGCAGCTTTATATAGTTCACACAGTGTAGAATATCAACCTTAAATATGCATTGTTCTCCAACTTTATTCGGGAAAATACGGTATCTTTCTTTCATGTATTTTGTGTTGGGGAGATTCAGAAACCTGTAGCTTTAGGTTGCTGTAAAACGCAGCTTCACGTTGCGTTTTAGAGCTACTTCTTAGCTAGCATATGATGATCGATTTTGCGGTGACATCGGGGACTCTTGTACATCGTTGGCTAGAGCTTCGCTTTGCTAGCGGGAGGACGTCCCGTCACCTCGAAGCATGTATCGAGCGCTCGCCCACTGGGCCCACGCGAACTGTATACTAAATCCTTAATATATTGTTTTGGATGCGCTCCATAACAGTGTATTTAACAATGTTTTAATTCCCGCCAACTCCGCTGAGTACCTCAAAAGTACTCAACGGTGTAAGCGAGAATTAACAGTAGCGGCTTGAAATATGCGCTATTGTTGGGAAGACCAGTGTATGAAAATTTACAACTATTTGGAAGATACGCACCTTTGCGCGATGCGTGTTATTCAGGCTGTGCACAAACAAGTGATACAATAGACCAGTGGTCTCAAACTCATTTGAGCATGGGTGCACGATAGCCGACACTGGGAAGGCCGAGGGCCAACGTTAGACGGGGGAGGGGAGATAAAAAGGTTTAAAAGAGAAGAGACCTCGGTATTCTATGCTTTTTGTAAACAGTTCTGCCAGTGACATTTTTAGATTGGATTCGTTTGTATGACTACTTTTGGGCCCTGACCCGATGTGATAGCAATAAGTGACACCACCCCACCGACGTGCTCGAATTTTTAATAGAACAAGAGAGTATGTACACTGTCGTTTCCGTTGCTCAATTCACAACAAAAAAAAAGTTTATTATGTTTTTAAAAATCAGTCAGTTATTTGACAGTTCTGGCTTTCTTGACGATTTCTCTTACAACGCCTATACTTGGCTTTAATTGTGATATTTGTTTTAAGGCGACAATCCCGAACTCGTAGCTTTATTTTCGGCAGTTGCTCCTGCTGATAGAGAGTTCGCGCAGCCGAGATGCATATATGCGTCCTTTAACATAGGGCTTTTGCTTGCAGCCTAGTAGCGGAATTGGTGTATATTACAAAAAGCTGGGAAGCAAAGGATAAAGCGAAACAAAGGGCAAATGAGCACAGATATGTAAATACTATGTGAATGCGCTAAAAGATCGGAGCGACTTTTCAAGCGAAAATGAATCGTCGAGATGAGATGACGATTGCACATGCCATTTCTAGGGCTCGACACATGTGAACTCGGTTGCCTGCGGGCCGCGTCCCAGCGAGTCGTGGGGTGTGTGTTTGAGACCCCTGCAATGGACGATCCGCAGGAACTAGACGATGGTGGCAGAGACCATGCACGTGCGTAAAATAAAGACCATGAACGAAGGACAAGAAAAGAACGTATCAATTATACAAAACAATTAGACTCAAACGAGCAAACATTTAAATAATTAAACGCACGAAGGGGGCAGTATAGTTTCTTTTACGGGCGGTGTTTGTTTATTTCATTTTGTCATTGAAGTGCTGACCTTTATGTTTATCTTTTTCCCCTGTCACGCGAGTGTCAGATCTCCGTTATAAACAGTGCTTTCGCGGCAATCGTGCGATGCACCTGAAAGTCGGGGTTGATGACCCGTTATTGACATTTTTTAAGTATTTTTTTTTACAGAAACTTTGAGATAAAGGGAATTTTTAACCCTGTTGCCAGGATGAAGGCTGTATAAACAAAACTATTTTTATTTACAAAGAAAAAGATAAGAAAAGATTACGGATTAGACGCGTGAAGTCACCATTATCAATAGCTCTTGGAAAGGGCACGATGATAATGATGCAGTGCTGAGGGACTGAACGAATTCTCCGATTGTCGGAAAGAAGACGCGCGTCAAAATAAAAATTTCACATTTTAAACAAGAATTAACTCTGAAACGAGGTCCATGAATGACGCACATAATTTGTACGGAACTCCCGTGCTATCCCCTCTTACACAAGTTGACAAGGACTCCTTTTTCAGGGTTTATAACAACAGAAGGCACGACAAGCCTCAGCGGGTCTTGCGTTTGGTCACATTGAGCGACCTTGTATTTCCGAATGATTTTACAGATTGCCAGTTTCAGTTCCAGGATTGCGAATCGTTTTCCGATGCAAATTCTGGGACCTAGCCCGAAGGGCGAATATACTGAAGGGTCGTACGCCTTGTCGCCTTCACTGAATCTCTCGGGAACGAATTTGAAGGGCTCGTGCCAGATGTCGGGGTCATGATGCATATGCCAAGTGGGTACGATGACATTCGCGCCGGCCGGAAGGGAGTGTCCCATCACCGTCGTGTGCTCTCTACACAGTCGACTCACGAAGAGCACCACGGGCGGGTACAGTCGGAGTGTTTCACAAAGAACCATGTCGAGATTTTTGAGCTGCTGAACACCGTCGTATGTCAACTCGGTAGCTCCTGGAAACTTTTCAGCGAGTTCACTGTATATCTTCTCTTGTTGTTCGGGGTACTTAGCGAGGATGTGGATGATAAAGGCCAGCGACGACGCCGTCGTGTCGAATCCGGCGACCAGAAAGATGAAGCTGTTAGACAGGAGGTGTCGGTCCTCCATAAGCTTGGACTTATGATCCGCTTTTGCTGTTTCGTCACCCACGCCTGTTTGAGCGTCGAGCATGAGCTGTAACATATCTGTGGCGTGGGGGCTTTGTCCACTTCGGCGAAGCTCGACAACTTTGCGGACACTTTCTGTGATCTGTGTGGTTACGTCGTAGTAGCCAGCGTAAGGATACAGCCACTCTAACACTTTCCGCATGACAGGAAATCGAATCATATTGTTAATAACCGGGTGGTCTATGTTGAACACTTGCTGCACTCCTGACAGGATTGGGTCTGTAGGGTTCTTCTGGCAATCCACCTGCGGATGCGATAAAGGATACAATAAAATTATTGTAAAATTGGGAAATAGACCGATATCACTAAGAATTTTGCGCATGCTTGAAGCCGTCAGAACATTAGTTTAGAGGAGGCAGGCGCCAGCGCCCGAAATGGCTCGTGCCATCTCGGGCTCTGCCCGCACAGAGCTCCAGCAAGGTTGACGCACGTGCAAAAGGCTAAAGTTCCCTCGATGCATCGCGGCAGCGGTGGCGTAACCAAACTGACTGGTAAGATCGGTCTATTTAGCATTCACACTGTT